>JAVRFV010000304.1:0-84368 GCA_032716605.1 Paralithodes platypus
CTCCATCCCCTCCCTACCTTCCTCCATCCACCCTACCTTTCTCCATCTCCCTACTTCCGACCTTCCTCAAATAACTCCCTACCTTCCTCTCTCCCTCTCTACCCAGCCGTCCCTACCTTCCAGCATCCCTCCCTACTACCTTCCTCCATCCCACTCTACCTTCCTCCATCCCCTCCTACCTTCCTCATCCCCCTACATAACCTCCTACTTCCGACATGCTCACCTACCCAGCCGTCATCCTTCCATCATCCCTTAGAGCTCTCCTCCATCACTCCTGCTACCTTAAGCAATCCCTTCCCTACCTCCTTCCATCCCTCTCTACCTTCGCATTCCTCCCTACTTTCCTCCCTCCTTCCCTACAGTCCGCCATCCCTCACTTTACCTCTTCCATCACTCCCTACCTCCCTACAACCCTCCTACATTCTCACCACCCCTCTCTACCTTCCTTCAATTCACGCCCTACTTCCTTTCCATCCCTCCCTACCCTTCCTCCATCCCTCACTAATTTCCTTCAACCTTCCCCCACCTTCCACCTTCCCTTCCCTAAAACTTCCCTTAATCCCTCCCAACCTACCTCCACCGGCCCTCCCTACATTCTATCCACCCACTCCTTGGACTGGCTTATATACTGTAGATGGACAATCACTTGAGGGTTAAAACATGACTCCGCTTTCAGGGTTTCCCCTTCCCCGCCCTCTCCTCTCTCCCGGTACTGCAATTCTCTGTCAACAGCTTGCGTCTAGAACGAGTTACCTTCTGTCACACATTTATTTTCAGCCTGTCTGACACCTGCCTCTCTCGCTCTCTCTCTCTCTACCTTCCACAGGGGGATAAGGGTCAGTTTATATTGGAAGAACAGGACATAAAAGTAGAAGTCTCTCTCCCCACCCTCCGGCTAATAAAGCCGTGTACCGGAAGATAGGATGAAGTGTAACCATATGGGTCAGGAAATGCCCACAAGGGACAAGTGTTTGATATAGTATAGACAGAAATTAGTCTGAAAGGGAAATTACCACATGCCCTATTGATTAATTCATAGCAATCCAATCTTCATCAGATGATCGGTTCAGCCTTGTCTTAAAACGTATTGATTGAATTCCGAAAACCAGCGACAACCTCACTCTATGCGAAAACTATTCCACTCTTGAACCACATTCTATGTCGAAGCAAATGTTCAAAACACAATGTGGTTTAAAGAGTGGAAAAGTTTACCAAAGCCACAGGCAACGACCCACAAAAAAATAAACTAAAAACTGTATCATACTGAGAATCACTTCCCGCATGACAGAAAGCAGTTACAGTAATATCAGGGCCGATGACATCCCGAGTCAGTCATTAAATCAACTCTGCATTCAACAGCACGTTGCATTCATATAACCCATTTACTGAAGTAAGGGGGGAAAAGGGAATTTTTCAGGTCGAGATAGAATTCATCGCTCCCATACGTAGTCTCCACGTCGGAGCTGCCGAAATATAAAATACAGCTGTGTACAAAGTCCATGAGAAAGAAATTCAAGGGATAATAGCCAGTCAGATCACAAATTCATCAACAAACTCTGACAGGACAAAGAAAAGACCCTCATTAGCCAACATACTCTCTCAAAGAAACATAATTTTTCCTATCCCTTCCCCAGGGTTCTACCCGTCCCACCCGGCTACACCTTTCCCCCACGACTCCCTTTACCCCCATGCGCTACCTCCACGCCCTCCCCCTACCCCGTACCTCGCCCACCCCCTCCCTTCCCCTTCCCACCAATATCCAAATATACCCACAAGCCATTCCCCAACCCATACCCCCAGCCACCCCTGTCCCAACACCATCAACTAGACATCTCGTACGAGACAATCACTCTGTACCACGAACACAAAAACTATTAAACTCTCACCCAAACCACCGAACGTTTCATTGCTGTCGGATTCCCTCACTAACCAAAGATCGACGGTAAGAATAAAAAACAATCAAATTAATGTATTTTTTGTGACAGAAGTCTACGAAATAAGATTGACGAACTAAGAACTATGTTACTAAATGCAAAAATATATATAGTTGCGATTATAGAATCTTATCCGACCACCAACATTATCGACTTCATACACAAATCCCAGATAAACCACTCATATAAAATACATCATAAAGACCAAGTAGGTAAGAGAGGAGGCAGTGTATGACTATATATAAAAAAAAAATATATGCTCACTTGAAGTTCAAAATCCTTCTAATAACTCAGAACTGTTATTCTGTCCCAAAACATCACAAGGATATAGACATTAAACCGATGGTTGTCATATATTGTCGTCCCAACACATTCCCATCATGAGGCTATAGCCCTATACAATAATTGAGAACAATACTCTACAAACAAAAGAAACCATCCTAGATAGGAGATTTTGAGATTCCCAACCTATTCAATGGAAATTACCCCCATACACCACATCCCCCCGGGGCCTGGCCATGCATCAGAAAAAATTACCGAAAAATTTAATAAAGATAACTTCTTATCCATTTCACTTAGTCCAGAAAACGCCCCCGCCACCCCCGGGAGAATAACCCCCCCCGATTTTAGACTATAGCTACCCATCACAAAACCCACAAACATTTGGTTTCCGTCTTAGAAGTTGGGTAATTATTGTCTAACTGGGATCATAATATCGTCAGGCTCCACATTAATATATCGCACACAAACAGCACTAGCGAAACTTTTATTCCCAACTAGAATATGGCAGACTTTCAATTAGCCTAAGAAAATGTCCTAAAAAGATATTAATCTGCATCTCGAAGGTCTCACCCAACATTGACGATATCTGGGAAAGATTTAAAGAAATATTAATTTTGTTGCCTAAAAAAAAAACATATCCCAATGCATAAAAGCCACAGCAAGACAATAAACAAACCCCATTGGTACGATATAAATATACAGTCGAGAAATTAGGAAAAACAAGCGGGTATACAGGTTAAAGAGAGAAACCATAAATAATACCATATGTGGGCAAGACTTGGACGCGATAGAAGAACAGTAAAATCAATAATAAAAACGGCAACGAGGAAATATGAAAAAAAGGCATTTAGCTAAAGATAGTAAGACTAATCCAAAGCAATTATAGATACATTAACAGTAGAGGACAAATAAAAAAACGTGATAGGACCCATAATTAACACTTAAGGTGTTCTAGAAGAAACGGATAGAAGGAGACATAGCCTCTAATAGTAACGATTATGTCAGCTCCATTTGTACCACTGCTACCAACACGAAAACACTCCACAAGCTACTAAATCAAACATGCAAAATTGTACCTTCATGACTTCAAAATCAGCCAATCAAACGTATTTAGAAAGATTGGAATTACTGAAAATAAAAAAATGTCCAGTCCCCACTATTCATCCCCAAAATCTTAAAATTGTCAAAGATGAAGTTGCCGAACACCTAACCAAAAAGTTTTAAACATGTCACTCCACACCTGGACAATTACCCACTGCACTGGAAGACAGCGAATATTACACCAATATTTAATAAACAAGAGATAAAAAACTATCAGGTTATGACAGGACCCATTAGCTTAATTTCTCGTTGTTGTAAAACTATTATAATTAATCATAAGAGACGAACTTGTACTTGGAATTAGAGAATACCAATCTTATCCATAATAGTCAACACGGCTTCAGAGCAAAGAAAATCACGCCTAACGAAAACTTATCGAATTTTATGACAGGCCGATTTAAGATTAATGATTTTCCCAAAAAGTCTTGATATAGTGTACTTGGACTTTCAGAAGGCCTTCGAAAAGGTTCCATCATAATAAATTACTCCATGAAGGTCGAGAACCTAGACAATACAAGGCAAAACACTCAATTGGATAAGGAATTGGTTTTTTATAACAAAAGAAAGCCAAGAGGATTATTAATGGAGTGGAATCAGATTAGACCAGTAAAGGAAATCACTTTTGATTATTCTAGGTAGGTTCGTTGATTTCAGAGTAACTTGAATATACACTCGATACATTAACAACTCATTCTCTTAGCCTAAATAAGAGAAGGATTAGGTGATAGCAAACTTGCATAACCTCAAAAGTATATTATAAGATATATATATTGGACCACGTAATGAAAAAGAAACCCATAACATTTACACACATTCCACCACCATTCACCCAAAGTCACACTACAAGACACTTCGCATTATAAAGAAGGGTGCAGTGGTGAATCTCTTAGGGGAACCTGTTTGTGGTCAATGATTTCACTTTCAAATAAGTATGACTACATGCAATGACAACTTGAAAGACACATGAATGACAACTTGAATGACAACTTGAAGTAGACTACGAGAGGGTCCTAAAGTAGGCCATTACTGCTAAGGTCTCAAAAAGGAATGCAAGGTAATGATGAATATAGAAGTCCCCCTCCTCTTCACGGGTTGACTTGAACTCCTGGGCGTCCTAAGGTAGGCTAATACGGCTTAGGTCTCCAGAGGGAATGCAAGGAAATGATGAATATAGAAGTCCCCCCTCCTCTTAACTGGTTGACTTGAACTCCTGGCTGTCCGGGCACACACAGGCTTGAGGAACTGCAGTAACAGACCCCGAGAACTATACGTGAGGGCTCCCACAAGGCAAACCTTGCGTACCCACACTGTACTTGTATGCCGATCCTGAACCTGTCAACAGCCGCAGGGCTCGAAGAGTAACCAACGCTCTCCCTCATACCAAGTCCTACACTCGCCTCAGACCAAACAGAACAAGCCCACACTCGAACACGGATGGGTACACTCGGTCAAAGAACCAGGTAGACCGAAATGGCCATATCAGGACCGGGACTAAGGTTAACTTCTTGGCATAGATCATGGGCAAGATCCTGGTCAAAACTTCATAAGTAAGAGGCTCTGGTGGCAGACCCCTAGCAACACCCAACACTACACCGCTAGGAAGCAAAGAAAGAAAACACTTAGGAATTGGACACCGTAAAGACGTAAAGTATCTATGATAATGACAAATACAATCACAGAAGAAAATCATCACTGTCAGACACCATCACGATACTTCCCTCTTAAGAAATTAACGATATGTAGCACCAACACTCACTAGTAGCTGAAGAGGATGTAAAGCCTCGTGTGATGGGAATGTACTGACTGACTGAATTAAGTTCTCTACCAAACCAACTCTCAATAATTCATAAAAGTCAAAACCACACACTGAATCAACCTGTCGCTTACCCCGAACACCCACCTCAAAAGGAAAATAAGAAATGAATTATTATACAACTATCACTTACACTAACAAACCATCTGAAGCTCAAATGAATCAATCTACACTAGCACGCATACCTGTACAGTATCACATTAGTCTCGTAAAGCAGCGAATCCAAAATTGAAAGCTCAACAAAGCATACAACAACACACACACACACAACACGCGATCTCATGAAGGGTAACGCTATATCTGATCAGACAGCCTAACCAGATTATTCACCCCTATCAAAGCAATATGACACAATATTACTGGACAAGCACCCCACTGACTAGTGGAGTCCCCCAGGGTTCAGTACTGGGTCCTTTATTGTTCACATTGTATTGTTATACTTGGCCGCATTATTCAGAATGATATAGACAACGGAATCAACAATCTAATTTCCAAATTCGCTGATGACCCTAAGATACGAAATGCAATAATCTCATATGCGGTAGAGAAGTAGCTTGCAATCAGATTTAAACAAAATATAGGAGAGGTCAGCAAATTGGGAGATGTCCTTTAATGTAAACAAATGCCAGATAATACAAATAGGATCCCCCCCCAAACAAAAAAAATACCACATTGAATGGAGAAAAGTAAAAGAAGGTATCACAGATAATTAAAAGACTTACCGGTTAGGATGGCTTATCATTGAAAATCTAACATTTACAAGCCAATGCACCGCAGCATCTAACAAAGCAAATCGAGCACTAGGTTCAATTAAAAGAAATGGGCATTGTCATAGTAAAGACATAGTTTTAGTTTTACATTATACAAAAGCATTGTGAGGCCACATTCTGGAGTATGCGAGTGCAGTTTTGGTCTCCCTACTTAATAAAAGACATAGAGAAACTCGAAATCGTTCAGCGTAGAGCGACAAAGTTTATCCCTTCCCTTAGAAATAAATCATACAATGAGAGATTAAGATAACTCAATTTGTTTTCGCGGAAGAAACGGAGAATAAGGGGACACCTGATAGAGTGTTTTAACTAAGATACTAAAAGGGTTTAGTAATCTATTTAAGATCAGCCAAAGAAGGTTCAACAAGAGGAAAGCAAATTAAAACTAACAAGCAGGAAAGCGAACCTAGGACATTAACTAAAATGGTCTTCACCCACAGGTCATTATTGAGTGAGTAAAGCAGCTCCATAATGAACGTATTGACAGTCAACTCAATATACATATTGAAACAAAAAATGGTAGACTACATATCACAGAGAAGTTGTCCGGAGTAGAAGCTGATCACTCTGACGAGATTAACCTGGGCGGAAATGAACACGTTTTCAGTTGAAGAGGAGCAGAAAAAAAGCCCAAAAACAAAAAAAGTGACGGTTGGAAGGCCTTTTCTTTCCAGTTCCTAAAAATATACTAGAAATTCCGTCAGGTGAATTTCAAGCCCTGCAAGGGGATTCACTGCCTATTTCATGTACTGGCAAATTGACGGAGGGATCGGATAGGTGGGGAAAGAGCCTTTCATCATGGCTATCCGTTCCTTCCACTTTCTCTTAGGGTTGCTATCTCTATTAGGATTAAGTCCTGGCTACCTCACCAAGGGATCGTTAAGATCTTGTGTGGCCAGTGTAGCTATGTAACATATATGGAAATTTATGTAAATATCTCTCTCTCTCTCTCTCGTGCTTCCGGACTGTACCTACTAAACGCTAACTCTACCTCGCCTTACCCAAATGGTGTACATAGGTGCTGTATACATGTATATAAGAAACAAATCGGCTGTTTCTTTTCATGAACAGAAATGGAGGTAACGTATTTGAAATTCTTTCATTCTAACCTCATCAACATTTTGTTCTCCCGCCTGCCCATGACTGTATGCCTGCCTGCCCCATCACTCTTCCTCTCTCTCTCTCTCTCTCTCTCTCTCTCTCTCTCTCTCTCTCTCTCTCTATCTCTCTCTCACACCGCCTGCAATGGGTTCGTAGGACGCTGGCCGACCGATTTTATGAGGAGCTTCCCGGCCGAACTGACGACCAAAAAGATAGCCTGTTACAAAGATGGTGTGGAAGATATTGGAAAAGCTTGGTGAGAGAGAGAGAGAGAGCGTTAACCCTTTCAGTATCGGTACCGTCCTTTAAACTTTATTCAGGCTATTATTGGACGAATTTATTCCAGTAATGAAAAGGCTTTGTAATATCTCTAGGACGCCATTTTACTACCGCAGATTTTGATTAACCTGCAAAATATCCTTTAAATATAGCTTGAATTACATTATTGTTATCAATGTTATTATAATTATTATTATTTGTGTTAGTTTATAATTTATTTAATTTATAGAATATACATCAACTCAATCTCAAAAAAAACACCCTCATCCCCCGTTTGAGGGCTAAATGTGTGCATTTTTTGGTCGTTCATACTAAACTGTAGACTTCGATATTTCACTCGCTTGCATAAAATCAATACCAAATTGGGCCGGAACGATTTAGATTGGCCACATAAATGGTAACCTAAATATCTTAAAATAGCCAAACTATTGAGGCAAAACATATTATTAGATCAAAAATCAACTGGGTAACCCTAAAGATGAGGGAGAAGGGGACCGGAAACGAATTTACACAGCGACGGACCCACTCAAATGTACTGGAAAATTTGAAGAGATGTAAAGCAGAAAAGGGTGAAATTTATCAGGAATAATATTATGGATGGTTTTTAAATAGCTAAGGAGGTAGGATTGTTGCTCTATTAGTACCGGCGAACTGGGAATAGAAAATATGGTTAAAAAACGGGAAAGTGTTTCATATAAAAAACGGGGAAGTGTTTTCTAACAAAAATATGATAGTGAAAATGGAAATGTAGGTAGCCAAATGACACACACACACACACACACAACACACACACACAACGTGTAGACAGACACGAAACACTGAAAAACTCAATATATAAACACAAACTCTTCTTCCCCTTTTCACGCATATTTCCAGATTTGTTTTCACAAGAACACTCTCTCTCCAACCGCACGCCACCCACTACCAATCACACCCACCACACACATCACACTGACGAGCCGGACATAATCTCTCTCTCTCTCTCTCCGTCTCGGTCCAAGGTTCAGTAATTACTTAAGGAAGGAGGTGATGGTGTCTCCGGATAGCCATGCATACTACTAAATTTGTTTAAAGATATACAGATATATAGATAGATAGATAAAGAGAGAGAGAGAGACCGAGAGAGAGAGGAGATGGAGAGAGAGAGAGAGAGAGATAATTAAGTGTTGTGTGTGTGTGTGTGTGTGTGTTGGTGGACATGACAGTTGAAAATAAAGACATTTATACTTTTATTTGACCGAAACCAAGGCTTATTTGTTTTAGCTGCTACAAACACGATCCTGAAAACGACTTAGTAAGTTCCATTTGAGGTTAACGGTTACCATAAAGTTGAATTCCATAACTTACTTTAGGGGAGATTTTTAGTTTGTTACCTAGACCTCCATCAAATATAAAACAAAATACCCCTAAGACGCCCTTCAAGATATATTTGTAAATTTTTCGGTAGACATATGTCCCGACCGAAGGCCGGTTCCCATTAATTGCAGCCTCTCTATCGTTCTCCAGGATAATATTGACACCTAAAAGGAAGAGGAAGATCTTAACATTTACATTAAAATAGGGCGAAAGGTCTATTAATCGCTAAACTAAGGGGGCGAACGTCTTAACTTCTGGAAAACTGATGGGATACAAATGGGGAGAAGGAGTTCACGAAAAAATACCCTTATTAAGTGAAAACTCTCCCCTTAATCTAAAGCACAGTTGTTATTATTCATAACAAAAATGGTAAAGGCAATCAGAGGATAATTATTTAAGGATATGCATTTTAGCTAAAGACCAAACCCTGGTATAACTACGATATATATTATATATTTCTAATTTGATGGAACAGTTGACCCAGTTTGTATATCTGTCCTCTTGAAGTTCGGTGCCGCGATGTTGGGTTACAAATCTTCACAACAGGCCATGCAGCTTCACGCCGTTATACGATAAGGCTTTATCTGGTAGCGTCCATTCTTTCCAGCGGCAGGGTACACTTGCCATGTCACTATCGTGGGTTACTCGTCTATTAGTGGCTTTGTCGTGAAGTCTCTTGGTAGTCTGCCAGTTTGCCATTACTCGGCGCGTGATAGAGGTCGATTCACGCATGCTTGCTTTCAGTACCAAGCAACCCGTAGCTAAGGGCCTTCACTTCCTCCACCACAGGAGCACCTTCCCCAACCAACTCCAGTTATAGCTTCGCAACAAATCCAAGCACCTTCGCTCCTGGCGGCTTCCTCCGTCAACGGTGGCTGGTTCTTTCCGCCTCTGTCGGTCTAAATTTTAGCGGATCTGGGTTTACATGCTCCGCTGCTTTCCCTGACTTTTCTTCCCTTTCTCTAAACACCAATTTCGTGCCGCTCTTCCGGGTGTCCCTTGCCTCTTCTTCAATTTGCAATTTGTTCACTTTTCCTCACACGTGTCCCACTTTTCTCTTAACCTTCCCCTGTCACGTAACTCTCTCCCCGAGAGGGCCCTTTTCAGCTATCCTCTGCGATTGTTCTGCCCGGGCATACTCCAGTTCACACACAGCTGCTTATTCTTACACGTACGTACCACCGTTCCTTTCCTCAGTGATTCCTACTCGTAAAGTCCACTTTACTGGTTTCTCCCAATTCCACGTTTTGTCCTCTGCACTGGTCGATGAATTCGGGAATCCCGGTCGGTTACTATCCGCACTCTTTGCGGACCCGAAAAGGATTTTGAGGCAAACGTCACCTGCTCCATACACCCCCCTTATCTTTCGGGTTTGTTTGTCTTCCTTTGACCTCCCCTCCTTTTCCTCAAGGTTCCTTGCCGTTTCTTGTCTACCGCTTCCTGTTCTCTTGTTGTCACTGTTTTTTGTCTGTATTCTTGTTTCTTTTTTTCTTTCTCCTTCTTGATGATTTTTTCCCTCTGTGTTGTCGCCCGGTTTTTGTTTATCAGACGTCTTCCTTTGCAATCTACAGATCTCGATTCTGCTCATTGGTTAACCGCCCTCCTTTGCGACCCGACGTTCGCTGTGGAGCCCGTCGGTCTTGTAGGGTGCAACCGCCAGTTGTCACCGGGACCCGACTCCACTGCATTCCGGTCTCGCAGCCTACTGCACTTCGTTAGCGCGTTTACTGTCTTTTTCTCTTCTCCATCTATTAAGTAATCGTCTCGTTATCTTCCACCCGTCGGATTTGTACCTCTGTCCTGTCCCAAAGCGGATTGTTACACACCACAACTTTTTGCTCCCTTGTTCGTCAATTCCCCGCCTGCCAAGAATTTGTCCCCTTGGACGTCCGGACTCCCCACGCTGCCCACTTCCCTTTTAATCCCGTGACCGCTAGTGCGTTGTCAAACCCCCTGTGCCAACATCGGGAGGGCCCCCCCGCACAACACCCCCGCTCGTCGCACCACCGTCCACACACAGTCGGGACTGTTCATTTTTCTCCTATTTTTTCTCCCCGCGCGTTTCCACCATCTCGGGCCTTATGCTTTCCCTCTTGCCCCCCCTCCTCTTGACCCTCTCATCCCTATTCTGCGTTGTTTAGATATTGCAAGTTTCACCACCCTTCATAAACTCCCCTCCCCTCCCGCCCCCCAGACAGATCCCACCACTTTGTCACAGTCGGTCAAGTCCCTACCCCCCCGCCCCCCCCCGCCCCAACCCAGCCTGCACCAACCACTTTGTGAACTACCCCCCTTTACACGACACCCCCCCACCCCCAAACCGTCGGCACCCCGCACCCGAACCTCCCCCAAAACCCCACACCCCACCCCCCTCCAACCCACTTCTACCTTACCCACACAGGCTGCCGCCCACAGAAGCACGCGGAGAGCCGAAGGACCCCCCGTTGATATCCTGACCTGTGGTTCTATCATGGGTCGCTCCCCATCCCGCGCTTCTTCCTGCCCCCTTTTTTTGTTTTTTTTTTTTTTTTATATTTAAAACGTAGTCTTCCCGTTTGTTTGGCGATTTGTCATCTGTAGGCCCGACAGATTTGGTAAAAATTTCTGGACGCCTATCAGTACTAATCAAATGAATCACATATCGCTCACACCGGCCAACACAAATCGACACCCTGCCAATGGTCCACGAAAGGTCTTCCGTTGACAGAAATGGGGCCGAAAGTTCATACAAACTCACCAACCACTAAGGGGGCAAACGTCAATAAAATCTCACAAGCAATGGGGCTAACTATGCAGGGAGATTTGCACTACCGAGTAACAAAAAACATGACCCCTCAAAGTGCGTAAAAACCGCCGCTCCCCCATCCCACCCACCTTAAATTACGACACCCCACACCCGCTAGCGTTTTGCCTAAAACCATCTTTGGCACAGAGTATACTTATGGTTCCCTAGGGGGAGGCTGTAGACCAACACACATTTTTGCACATTCCCAACTTATGGAGGCGAAGGAGTGATGAATTTTACCAGGGGAGGTTTGGTATTTTTCTCGCGACCGTTTTTTTCCATCGTGTTTCTACAGCCCCACATAGTTTTTTAATTTTTTCGTACAGACGTTCGCCACCCAATAGTTTTGCGTAAACCGGTTGTGTGCTTTAGGTGTCGGTATTTTGCAGGCGAACATGTAATTTTAGGAAGGAATCTTGCCTTCGGACGGGGGTACATTTTTCTATCGGAAAATATACAAACTTCTCTCGACAAGACAGGGGAGTTTTGGCTCACGAGCCCCCACCCCCCCAGAAGAATGTAGGGGTTGTGTGGAGGAAACTAAACAAAATAAAATATACTGTACAATATTTGAACAAATAATATACCAATCTCCCCCTTACATGGTGGTTACGCCAAGGGGAAAAAGTCGGCTAACTATTGGTTGTGACTTTGTTGGTGACGGAGAAGTGGACTGGTGAAGGAGGATAACATCACTTTCCGGACCCATTGACCACGGAGGACTGGAAACAATATCAAACTATACTCTGTTTCTTTTGCAACTGACGGTAAATTGCAAAGTTACCCTCAAGATATGAGTAATATTGAGGTAAGGATGATGTAATTTAGTGAATCAGATTATATGAAACCGAGCATAGTAAGGATGTAGGGAAGAAAGGGTCCCTGTCTCGTTTGGGATCAATAGGCCTTCTTCAGATGTAAAATTTTCTGATTTTCCTTATGTTCTTCAGATTTTCACAGTTTTTATTTTGAAGATTTTGAAGTGAAATGTGGTGCTAATCATGACAATTGTATCAATATCGATGTAGATATATAGTGGTCCCATTAGGTACTCGAAGAATTAGCTGCATAAAGGAATTCAATTTATCGTCAGATTTATTGCAAAAGGAAAAGCAGAGTATAGTCACGGCGATGAAGAAATAATACCGAGGTCAGTCCATCACAGAAATGATGACCCTTAGACGATTACCTATGACGCATTTGTTGTCTGGCTATTACTAGACGAGTTTTATTTAGATTAGAAGGGATATATGGAAGTCAGAGGGTAAGTAGAGATATTCTTTACCCGTATGCTTCCCACAGAATCCTTCCTAAATTGTTAAATATCGTATAATGAATTAGCCAGAATAAGCTGTCAAAAAATGTGTCATACTCTTCACAGGGTAAACCCCTCAACACCATGGACGGCAATGTTCACTTCATTCTGGTTACCAGTAGACGATTTTTTTTAGCATATGATCTACCTCTAGGACTCAAAGGGGCAAATATGGTCCTATATAAACCCTCTGAAATAGCATAGGTCCTTCTTAGACTGCATACAATCATGTAAATTATATCCAGAATAGAAGGTTAAAAATGCGTCATGAAAGGCGCAAAGGGTTAATCACGATCGTGGAAAGAAAGGCGAAAAAAACAAAAAAATGTAGTCTATTCAATTCCTTAGTACCCGAAGAAAAGTCTCCAGGTAATATTTTGATGAGGGAATGCACGATAAAATCCTAAATGTAACCCATACTGTACCGGCGACGTCCTTCTTAACTATATGCAAACCTATATTTAGACAATTGTATACAGTTTAAGAAGGGAGCTGTGGTACTAAAAAAGAGGTAAGTTAGAGATAGTTTGAAAGCGTGTTGTTACGTCCTGGGATTATATAAACACTGGGCTCTTTCTATTGGACTAGGTAATGCGGCAACAAGCACAACGGAAAACGCTAGATGCCCACCCTTATCTATAAACCCAGGCAACAAACCACCCTAAACCGTCCAAAGAGTCCTGCCTGGACCAACGGGAGGTATCCTATGAGCGCGGTCTACAGGGTGCACGCACTATAGACTGCTGATAGTCAAGCAGGTTATATAACAGAGCACACAATTAAGTTGACTTAACAGCTTCAAGGAAAAGATAGATAAACGGAGATTAAATTTGCAGAAACAATTTAATAACAATACTAGAAGAAAGTACATTTAACGTTACGTTAATTAATACAACTAATCACCCCTTGGCTGTGAAAGAAAGGTGAAAGCAAACAGTCCTCAAAACATCGTAACAGGTAGACAAGATGCAGGTTTCTAAAACTGCATGCGGCTACTGTAGGATCTGATGCTTAGCAAAGAAAGGTACGTTACGGATTTAGAGAACTCTTAACTAATAAGCAGGAATAAATACTAGTGATATGGACCTACAGTGTATAATGGCATGAGGTATAATTTAAATAAAGCAGCACTCGTCAACATAACCACATACAGGTGTGCTTCTCACTCTTAGTCAGGCAAGCCGGCTCGGACAGAGTCTCTAAGCCACACCCTGACTCACAATGCTCACAAAAAACGGTAAATACTGTGGCAACAATAACAAGCATGCAGATAATTTTTAAACCCCTAGCTGTTAATCTGCAGGTGGCGAGATGGTCTAGCGGGAAGGAATATAGGCCTTCGGATACCCGGACTGAGCCACCTGCTCTAGCCTAGGGACGTTCCCAAGTCTGTGCGCCAAATTACTCTAATTGAAAGGGTGCTCTCTTGAGAGACTCCGATCCCAAGTATCTGACTCTCTCCTGGTCGACCCTAAAAACAAACGCAAGACGTGCTAGCGCAGTGCTGATTGGACTATGCAAGGGCCCTCACACAAACACAACACTAGACACACAGGGCACACAGACAAGAAAATGCCCCCAGACTCTCCACGGGTATCCTAGTAGAGTCGTGCGGGTCCCAGGACTCGCACCAGCAGACCTTTACTTAAAGGATCACAAAAAGCCTCCCCCTCCGGTCTAGCCCCTCTGCTCACCTGCCACAAGAACACACTAGCAAGCATGAAACCACCAAATATGAGACAACAAAAAAGCTTCTCTAGGTCTCATTAACGATTATTCTCTCTGCATAAGGAGGGCGCCCCCAAAAATCCTATCTATGTTATCTGAGAGCTCGTACGTTAATACAATAGATAGATATAAGGTTCTATCAAGGGGATGGGATAAGTAAATTAGATTGGGGAAGTTAGTGGGAAAGAAGGTATAACAAAGTAAGAGAGAAAGTTTTCTCTAAGAGGGTTGAGAGGTGCTAGGATTATCAAGGGGGTCCGAAGGGTACGACAGTGAGGTGAGCGTCTGAGTCTTGAATCTGTCTGGCAACCCCACCCTAGGCATGCGAAATACATCCCATGCTTGGCCACACTCAACAAACCGTTGCCGGGTACAAAATCCTCTACCCCTTGCGGTGAGTTCGAAACTAAGCCTAACGTTCGCGGCATCAATTTGGCAACAATCAGGCTTCGTCCCAAGCTAGTATCTCCGCGCCCTCGCGGAAGCCAAGCCCAATTGAAGCGCAACGTACCCCAGCCCGGTCTCTCCATCTCCTGCTCGTTTACTCCTCCCACTCTCACTAGACTTACATCTTATATTATTATAATGAAAACAATCAACTATCGAGAAAAAAATATACTAAGATGCGTTTGGTTAAGAATAAGAGTAGCTTCAAGCTGTGAAACAATAATAAGCGAGTGGACGATTAAAACACCTTATTAGCGGCCTAGGCGGATCAATTTATATGTACCGCCCAGCGAGGTTGGTTTTTAAGCCAAATAGGGCTGTTTTACGGTGATCATTTTTCATGCCTAAGATAAGACCCAAAGCGTAAAACAAGTATCTATCCCTGAAAGGTACATAAACAGAGCTTTCCAATGACCACCACAACGATCCTTTTATGACGGCTAGTTGTTCTTGCAACCACAACGCGCAACACGGAGTTGCAAAAAGCATGTAAATTTCGGTACTTTTCCCCCCATACAATTCAGTATGTAGCGAGTATGATAGCGAGGGAGGGAGGAGGTGGGATTCATGTCAGTAGGTTCGCCGCGGTGGTCTGGAGCAGTCATAACGCTCGATCTACTCTCCTGCCACCACTTGTCTCTCTCTCTTCAGCAACATTACGTGCTGAAATTGCCACACGACCTTGGCTATGTCGGCGCCTCAAGCCAGATAGTCCAAATTTATTATACTCGACTTGATGTTGCGCGCTGCTATTTACGGATTAAAAGTTGATGAATCCAGAAGTTGTGGAGGATAAATGCACGGTTTGACTTGGGTGATGACAGAGTTTGGATGATGATAGGGTATGGAGAGAGAGGAGAGCTAGAGAGAGCGCGAGCATCGAAGAGAGAGGATGAGAAAACAAAGCTTCCATAATTGGTTATACACAATAGGCCGGAACATAATTAACTATAGAGACAGGAAGCTCTACATCTGAAAGCAAAAGCCTCAATAATAATGTTTACCGGACAACTCTAAAAGTAAGAATGGAAAGCTTTAATATAGAAATCGAAAATATGCTCTACTGAAAGACCAGTAACTGCCCTAGAATACTAGAATAACACTTTGAAGCAGATTAAAAAACCAAAATTACATTTCTTTTTTTAGCTACCCCAAGACGATTTTTATTCAACCATTAGAAGAAATAATAGTCCCCGAAATGTGTTGAGAATAACTATTGTGTTTATAGAAAATGCTCGTGTTGAATTGCGCTTATTAAATCTAATTTATATAATTTCACTCCCAGCAACAAACACCACCCAATGAAATTAATGAAAACATGTGATCTTACCGGATTCGAACCTGGGTGGTACCACATACAGGATCTTAAACACTCACACCATTACACCATCAAGACAGTATTGCCTAATCCTAATGGAAGATCGAGCCACCTACACTGGGGATTGTTAGCCCATTGAGGATTATGGCGCAGCAGTTCGCCATTTTCTTCTGGGCTATCATTAGACGAACTGTATACAGCTTAGGAAGGATCTGCGAGCATCAACAAGGTAAAATACACTATCACAACATTAACCCCGCCGAATTACATGAATTATAACCATTTCCCAATTTGAACACAATCGTTTAATAATGGCAACAGACAATAAACTGTCAACACGCGTCTAATCTTTCAAGGGCTTAACTGTATTCCTCTCTGAATACCAGCATTGAATGACAGGAAACCCAAGCTGTAGATTTACAGGTGTTTGTCTAGGTGACGTTTAAAGGAATCAACGGTGCCGCATCTCTACCATCTCGAGGAAGCCCATTCCACAAATTTACAACTCGATTGAAGAAGGAATTATTGGACTCATGTGATAAACGTATATGAGTGCGTGCATGTCAGGACTCACTATATACATTTGTTTCCACTGATGGTAAAGTGAATACTTTAGCACGTGATTTCATGATTCTTACTGGAAACATGATACTGCGGTGTCTCTGCGTCATATCATTGCCAAGTTTTCATAGTTGGCAACAAATATCGCTACAAAATCTTGGTATTAGCCGAGTAATCAGGATGGAGAGATAGCAATTTACCATCATGGATAAAACAAATGGAAAACGACTCCAGTACTCGAGCTAATACTTCTACCATTTGGGAAGGGTCAGCCAGGGAATAGGGGTGAAAATTTACAGCCCATATGCTCTAGCCCTTTTTTAGTTACAGAGGATAAAAGTCAAGATATCTGACCTACCAATAATGAACAGGGTATAGCGATATTGTGTTCAAAAACAATAATATAATAATAATAATAAAGTTTATTTCCACCGACAGTGGTTATTCTTGTTACATAGTATTTACAAATATAATTCTATACAGTTGGGGGTTTAGTGTTTTCAAAGTAGTTACAATACTAATACATAATACATATTTAGTGGTACAGTAGACATACAGTTGTTAGTTGTGTATACAGACCAGGTGTGACGGACCACAATTCCTAAGCTATAATTACAAATACACCAAGTAGGTCAGCTCAGATCTATGTAGATTAAGAAGGCAGATAAGCCTGTGGATTATTAGGTTAGCCCTTGCACCTGGCTCAGGGTAGGACACCTTCATATAGCCTATCTAAATACAGTAACGTTCTCTTTAATACAGTATTATATTTTTACATAAGAACATAACAGTGTATACAATTAAAATTAAAATTTAAAGATCTGCTGTTTAACTAAGACATACCCGGTACTGGAGAGGGAGAGAGAGAGAGAGAGAGAGAGAGAGAGAGAGAGAGAGAGAGAGAGAGAGAGAGAAAAAGAGAGAGAGCGAGAGCGAGAGAGAGAGAGAGAGAGAGATGACAGCGCTGGAGATTATGAGGGATTAAAATTGGGGTGGGAATCAGACAGAGAGGGATTTAGGGTTTAGAGAGAGAGAGATATACATATGCATACACACATAAACATACACATGTATTGTACACATACACACACACATACATACATATATATAGAGAGAGGGTCATGTCTATGATTTCTTATGCACATTAATTTAATCATAAGCAGAGTTTAGCAGCAAGGTTTTAACATTAGTCTTATAGGTTCCTAGGCTACTGGAAGTTTGTACATTAACTGGGAGTTTGTTCCAAAGTACAGGTCCTCTTATCGTTAAATTGTTTGCCCTATGTCAGTTTGAACATTCGGGATAAAAAGCATATTTTGTTGTCTCGTTGTGTCTGTTACATTGAATACTGTGGGTAGACTTAGTAGATACTCTGGGTAAAGCTTATTTAAGTATTTGAAAATACTCTTAGTGTGTCATGCGTTAGTTTATCTTTAATATTTAACCATCTTAGTTCCTTTAATATAGGAGTGACATGATCAAACTTTTTTTGGACTTACCGTCAGCCACTTTAGCAGCAAAATTCTGAAGTTTTTGCACTCTGGATATTTGGGTACATTTGATGAACCCCAAATTACACTACAATAATTTATTATACTTAGCACTAGTGTTTGTACAATGATTGTTCTAGTTGATTTGTCAAAGTGAATCTTTTATTCTATTGCTATACATAAGTGTCCCTACTACTTTTTACTCATCACTAATGTGGACAATCAAAGTTCATATTATGTCTACTAAATATATGCCTAGATTTTTTACAATGAGTGCTGTCAATAGTGCTGTCATTAAGGCGTATGGTGGCATTACTGGGTATTTTGAAAGTACCTGACGAGTGCCTATGAATATGCATTGGGTTTTATCAGCGTTCATCATTAATCCATTTGTATAAAATATAGTCTCCTTTTTTGTAGTATTTTCTTTTCCGTTTTAGTAATTAGGTTGCCAACATTATTTACCGAGTCACTGAGTAGAAGTTGTGTGTCATCGGCATATTGTACTAGTGTACAGTCTTTGATATATTTAATATAAGAATATAAGAACATAAGCATGTCATTTACGAATATAATAAACAATAATTGACCTAAAATTGGATCCTTGAGGAACACCGTATGTTACTGGTAATTTTGAGGATAGTATGTTATTCATAAGAACTGATTGCGATCTTTCATTTAGATAACTTCTAAAACAGAATGGGTTAACTTTGAATTTAATTAGTTTATTTATAAGGGTGTTATGATGGACACTGTCAAATGGTTTAGATGAGGTCAAACAAGGTTAGCGAAGATACTTGTTTTTTATCCATATTATTATATATTGCATTAGTGACAACTGTAAGGGCCGTTTCGGTGGATAATTTTGGTCGGAATCCATGTTGGCATATTGAGAGTAGTTTATTAGTTTCTAGGAAATTTGATAGTTGATTAGCGACAATCTTTTTCGAGTATTTTTGAAAAAATGGGGAGTAATGAGATTGGTCGGTAATTAGTGGCGTCATTATTATCTCCACTTTTAAAAAGGGGGGTGACGATTGCGTGCTTCCAAACCGTAGGAAAAATACCAGTGACAATGGAGGTGTTAATAATGATTGTAAGGTAAAAAGCAATAACAGGTAATGAAAATTTAATGAATCGGAGAGAAATGTTATCACACCCAAAAGATTTAGTATTACGTAGGTGCTTTATTGTTAAGATAATTGTGTTTGTATCTACGGGTTGGGGAAGAAAATGGGAGGAGAGGTCGTTATTGTTATTTTTATTTTCATTATCGGCTTTCGAGTTTTGGATATTATTTAGGGATGCCTTGGTTTTTTCATATGTCCTTTTTCCGACGTTTGCAAAGAAAGCATTGAAATGTTCGGCGTTGGATTGATCAATATCAGTTGGTGAGGCGATTTGGATTTGGAGGGGGGAACTAATGATTTTACAATTTTCCAAGTAGAGGCAATATTGTTTTTTGAGTTTAAGAGTTCATTATGATAGTGTTCTTTCTTTGTTGTTACTATAAGTTTGGTAACTTGTTTTTTTACGGTTTTTGTAAAGCCTCTGTAATGTTGTGTTATACCTGTCTTCATTTAAGTTCTTATGTGCTACGTTTTTGGCTTTTATGGCATCTTTAATTGCGTCATTCATCCAGGGGACGGGGGGTCTACTAATGTCTCTGGTAACTATAGGGGCACAGTGCTCTAGACTTTGATTTAAGATTGATGTTAATATGTTAACTTGCTCATTTACATCGTCTGTGTGGAGTATTCTGTTAATATTGTTTATCTTGCTAAGAATATGCTGACAGAATGTGTCACTGCTGTTATTTTATTAATTCTCGAAATGATCTTACAGTAGGCGAAAATTTGGGCTTACTGATATTTATTGTAGCGGTTATTAGGTCATGGTCAGCGATAGGATGAGGAATTACGTCGGAGTTTAGTACTATGTCGGGTTTATTGGTAATAATTACATCAAGTAGGGTGGCAGAGTTAGGGGTGATTCGATTTGTTTGTTTTTATTATTTGGGACAATTTATTATTTTTTATGATACGGGATCATTTGCTATTGTTTTGAAGAAGATCATCATTTACATCGCCAAAAGCAAAGAAAGTCTTTTTGTGCATACATATTGTTTGAAGGACATTAGAGATATAATCAAATGTGGCAGAGGGAGTTTTTGGGTGCCTATATATGCAGCCTATTATGATAGAGGGTAATTTTCTACACTGAACTCTTACCCATATATCTTCAATACCTGCCTGTCGTTCGATGTTTGTTTCAATTATTACTGAATTAAGGGTCTGTTTAACATAAATAAAAACACCAGACCCACAGCCGTTATCTCATCTGTATTGATTATAATTAGGTATATCCACATAAGCGTTAGGAGTGTGGTAAGATAACCAAGTCTCACTGATACATTGGATATCGATATTTCTGTCATGTATTAATATTTTTACCTCCTCTAAGTTACTCTGTAATGATTGAGCATTAATGTGTTCATTAGAAAGTAAGTCCTTTATAAATGGTTGAGAGTTACAGTCGGCTTTGTCTTCTTTGCCACACTCCTAGTCGATGTAGTATTCACATAGCTTACTCTTATGACATAGGTTGTTACAGTTGCCACATCGAATCTTATGATCGAAGCGACAGTTACTTTGTTGGTGGTTAAATTCACCGCAGTTATAACAGCCAATTTTGGTGGGATAGTGGGATTGTGAGTGTCGGGGAAGGGGTGGGAATTCGTCATAAGTAGTACTTTCATGTGAAGTGTAGTTGGTGGGGTGAGAGGGAGGGTTAGAAGGGGGTGGAAGGTAGTATCTGTTGTTATTTAGAGAGGGGGAGAGGGTAGAGGAGGGGTAGTGAGGGGGTTGATTTCTTGTCGCTTGTCCTGGTATCTTGTTATTCCCTGCCGATCTATGAGTTGCCCACGGCCCACGTGGTGGTGATATAGGGGTGGGGGCGGGGTGGAGGTATGAAGGGGGGGGGGTGACCTGTTTTGTGTTCACGGTTTAGGTTTTTTTCACGTGGAGATTGTCGGCCCCAAAACCCCCATGGTGATGACGCGCTTGGTGAGGAGGGGTTGTGGGGTTGGGTGGGGGGAGAACGCTGGTCTTGTCCATGCTGTCTGCTACCTTGCCTCGTATCGTGAACGTTCCACTGTACTTGTCCAGGTCGTGAGGATTTGCGATTATTTACAGCCACCTGCCACCCATCTTTGTCGGTTTGACCTGGTGCAAGCTGGCGGGTGGGGGTGGAGGTGGGCCTGGTTCTGGGGTTGTCTGCACGCTGATGTTGTTTGTCGTCCTGAGGTTGGCTTCTGTTCAATTCTGCATTTGAGTTTTTCTTAATTAGGGTCCAGTTTAAGCAGTCGTTGAAGGGTGGGTATTATTTGGCCATTGCCCCAAGTAGCCTGACTGCACCGATCCTATTTAGGAGGGAGCCCTGGTGGTCACCGTGTGCCAGGAAACAGGCCTCATAAATTTTTCCGGTTGCCAGCCTGAAGGAGAGGTCGGGATTTAATGTGGTGATACCATTTTCGGTGGACCACTTTTGGATGTGCTCGTTCAGTTCATTTATTTTGGCCTGGAGTGTGTCAGATTGTATAGGCTCGGTCTTGAATTAATTTCACTTCTTCACTGAGCTTTAACACCTTACGAGCGGCCTATGCGGTTTATTTTATGTGTACCGCACAGCAGGGTGTTTTTAGCCAAATAGGGCTGTTTACGTGATCATTTTCATGCCTAAATAAGACCCAGAACGTAAAACAAGTACCTATCCCTGAAAGGGCATAAACAGAGCTTTCGAATGACACCATAACGATCCTTGTATGATGGATAGTTTTCTTGCAATAACCGTGCAACGCGAGTGCAAAAAGCAGGTAATTCGGTACTTTCGGTACATAATTGAGTATGTAGCGAGTGAGAGAGGGAGGAGGGAGCTGAGATTTGTGTCAGTAGGTTCGCCGCGGTGGTCTGGAGCAGTCATACGCTCGCTAGTCTCCTGCCACCACTTTCTCTCTCTCAGCCACATTACGTGCTGAAATTGCCACTCGAGTTATGTCGAGCGCCGCCACATAGTCCAGCTTTATTTAACTCGACTTATGTTGCTCGCCGCTAATTAAGGTTAATTCACTGTTCACGTTTACAGAGTTATCGGCTGAGGTTGCATTGTCTTCACTATCGGCTGAGGTTTCATTGTCTTCACTATTTGCATTTGTAGTTGGTAGAATACTTTCATTGGGATGATGGGTGTCACTAGAGGGGGTTGAACGTTGTGATTGTTCCATGATCCATTGACCAGGAGACAATGGCCGAGGATTGTCTCTCCCTCTCTCTCTCTCTCTCACACACAATAACACTATATCAACCACATTCAGCAGTTCAGCCGTCCACCCTCAACAAAGTCAACACAGCAACAATTAACAAACTTATCCTCGGGATTCACCACCATTTATCCGTCACTCCCTCGCCTCCACGAGTCTGGGATGTTAATATTAGGATGTAAATATTGGGGTTTTGTCTCCAGCCCCGTCATAATGTACTTCTTGGAAACTTTTTCTTGGAGTGAGTTCGATCCGTAGACTAGTTTCCTTTGCCTTGTATACCCTAAAGCTGGTGTCACACGGGCGCATTTATCCGGCAATATACATCCCTGAGTTGTGGCGGCCATGGAGTGACAAATAAATGGTGGCGAATCACGAGGAGAAGTTGGTTAATCGATCGTGTGTTGATTTGTTTTATGGTGGACGGTTGGACTGCTGAATGTGGTTCATGATAGGGTTAGTGTGTGTGTGTGTGTGTGTGAGGGGGAGAGAGAAAGAGAGAGAGAAGTATCTCAGAGACCTTGCAGCCCATTCCGAGGACAGCGAGCCAATATTGTATGGAGAAATCCAGTTTCGCCGGAGACATTTGTCTAACAAAAAATGTACAAATTAAGTCATCTGTCTAAAACATAATCCAAAAAATGCTGGGTCGCTACAGCTCGTCAGGTGTAAAATGAGACTTGGATGAGGGTAAACGTCTTAAAACAGTAGGCTGAATGGGGTCAAATGTCCACTACCCAGAAAGAAAAATATCGAGTCGGTCCCTTAAACTTCAAGGATTATTCCAGGGCACGCAAAACTGATCCTATTATTTTCACCATCAAAACTAAACCACTTGGTGTAGAGAGTTTTAGTCTTCACCTTTCGCAAGACAACATTGAGTGCTGCATGTTGTTATATGTCTAACCTAGTTTAAAGGGCAGGTAGTCGCCTTTTCTGGACTCCCTTCTCCCATATGTTTAGCATATTAGTTTTGAGATTTGTTAATGGTCTTTCCATTAGTTTGGCGATTTTACGAACTTTCGCCCCATTTCTTTGTCAATATTAAGACCTTTCATGCCACTTAAGTGTCGATTTTTTTATGGCGAACGATAGCGAGCTTTAGATTTAGAACGAACCGGCCTTCGGCCGGAACATTATTCTACCCAAAAATTTACAAATTTATCTTGAAAGAGGGTCTAGCAAGTGTTTTTGTTTACGTTTGATGGAGGTATAGCGAGAAAACTAAAACAATTAATTAATAAGTAAATACATAGACCAAAAAACAAGCACTACCCCCTTAAGTGATATTATTGCGAAAACATGTAGACGATAATATCACGACATTGACGGAAAACCTTCGGATCTGAGTTAAGCCCGTCGCCGAAGTGTTACGAAAGTTAATCTAATTTATCAACAAAGATTTACTATAATTGTCATTCAAAGAGGAACCAGTGTGAGTCAAGAGGCTCCAAATTATTTCCAGTATATGTTTGGCTTGTCAGTCCCTTAACGATTTTTAGAAACTGCATTAAATGGATAATTGTATTTATCTATATATATACAGTATAGAGTATATATATATATATATTTTATATTTTGTTATTAGTTTCCTCCCTAGCTTTTCATCAAGCTTAAGAAGATACCCTCAAGATCGCCCATTAAGGTAATTTTGTGAACCTTCGGTAGATAAATGACTCAGTCGAAGGTTGGTTCCTCCTAAATTGAAGGCTTGCATTAGCTCGCTAGGAAAACTAATAAATACCTAAATGGCACGAAAGGTCTTAAAATTAAATCGCCTAACTAATGGGCATAGGTTTTAAAATATCGAAACTAATCGGCCTAAACGTGAGGGTGAATGAGGCCCAGAAAATCACCCTCTTAATACAGTATCAATATTTATTATTACTTATATTTACTTAAAAACTGATTATTTTTGGCTAGGCATGGACAAAATAGGGTAGAAGAGAGAAAGGAAGAGGATATTACAAGAGAGAGAGAGAGAGAGAGAGAGAGTTGAAGTTAGTTTGTAATTCGGGTGTGTGTTTTGAGGGAATGGGATAATGGAGGTAGGGGCGAGGGAGGAAGGGAGGTTTAATTAAATACATACACTACAGCTTTTGTTTTAGTAGAGTCCTGGGTCTCTCTCTCTCTCTCTCTATTCTCTCTCTCTCTCTTTGGTATGTAAAAATACCAGCTACTTTACTTAAGGGGAGATTTTTATTTATTTTGTTTATAGACGTCCATCAAGCATAAAAATTACCCCCAAGACCCCCCCCCCCCCTTCGTGATAAATGTGTGCATATTTCGGTAGAAATATTCCCCAACCAAAGGTTGGCTCCTCCTAAATTGCAGGCTCGCTTTCGCTCACTAGGAATAAAATTTGACATCTTAATAGCACGAAAGGTCTTAAAACTGCCAGACTAATGGGGTGAATGACTTAAATTCTCAAAGCTAATAGGGCTCACATGAGGGAGAAGGAAGTCCAGAAACTCCCCCTCAACTCTTTCGCTGCAGGTGACATATGGATACATCTTATAATCCTATTTATTTATTTCACTCCAAACACCAAACTCCTTCCAATGAAATTAATGAAAGCATGTGATCCTCCCAGGATTTGAACCTGGGTTATCACATACAGATTTTAAACACTCGAACCATTACGCTGTCAATCAAGTTAAAGGTTAAGGACATGACTATGATTTTATATCCATTTGTTTGCTGCGGGCGACGTACCCCTACGTTTTGGTATTACCAGCTGACTTGGTAGTAGCGAGCTGCTCTGCTTGATGCCAGATGCTTCCATAAGCTTCTATTCTTCCCTCTTATAGTAATATTAGTTTGCTACAGGCCTCGGTTGTGAGAGGGTCTGTGTACAAGCAAGAGGTGTTTTAACCCGGGAACTGCCGGGAGACTCTTAAGAGTTCCCCAGGCGGACTGCGGGAAGACTCTTAAAGGTGGTGGGGCGTCCGAAATTAAAATTAATTTATAATGTATTTAAAGAGATGTTTAGATCTCCAGTAATCAACCTGACTACTCCTTTGTCAAAACTAATCTTCAATATTAGAGAACAAATCAAAAATAGATATTGAATTGCGACCCCTTGCAACTAGTACTCACGTGAGGATGTGACATACGCCCAGGCAAACAATTGGGAAGTAAACATCAGCAAGTATAGCAAAAATGGTGAATAGGTGTGCTGTTTTCGGGTGTAGCAACATCCCTGGACCAAACATAGCACTACACAAGTTTCCAAGTGATCCATACCATTGTAACAAATGGGTGAAGTTTATACAAAGAACCAGAGTGTGGGAGGCAAAGCCCAAAATAACTTCATATGCAATGGAAATTTTTGTGATGAATGCTTTGACAATAAAGTACAGTGGAGTATGGGTATGGCTAGATGTACCCGCTGATTGCCTATACGGACTGGGGTCTTGTCACGCCCAGTGCCAGGTCCGTATATATACGGACTCGCCGAAAAAAAATCGTAGCAGCAAAACGACTGCACCTATAGCTTTCATATTTCTACCACATGTACAGTACCTTACCCTTCTGGCGTCTTGCTACCACCACTCCAACCCCCTCCCCCAATCCACTCACCGACCATGGGTCGCCGCATCAGGCCATCACAAAGGAAAAAAAGGAAAATATGTGGCGGCGAAACGACTGCACCAATTGGTTCCATATTTGTGTGACAAGTCCCCTACCCTTCTGTCTTCCCCCCACCACAACCCCAACTTCCTCCCACCACCCACTTCCAGCCTATCCGTAGATCATCACATAAAAAAATGAAAATCCGTGGTGGCGAAACTACCTCACCAATCGGCTCCATATTTGTAACAGGAGTCAATTACCCTTCTACCTTCCCCCCACCATCCCCCAAACCACCCTCCCACCCATACTGCTTGCCAATTTCAGGAGTCAGGAGAGTGGATAATATGGGCTAACTTAAGCCTAGCCCAAATTATACAGTCAGTGTCGATGGATATAGGCCTAACCTAGGCTAAAGAAATTTATTGGCTGAAATTCAACTGAGTGAGTGAGAGCACAGTGAGAGCACACGGGTCCGTTGAGCTCCTCAAAAGAGGGGATTTTCGGAGGGGTATCGTGGGGCTGAGTGACCCATATACGTATCAGAAGATCGGCGATGATACAGTGTTTCGGCACATAGTAAACAGAACTGGTTTCTTGTTTAAACATCGCCCACAAAACATATTTAGTTTAATCTTGAGAGTGTTATTACCAGTATCAGTGAGGGGACAAGGAGCCGTCAGGCACTAGCCCAGCCCTGCCCAGGCACCATAAACCTCCAGCAGTGACCACAAGGTGAGTGAGGTGACCGTTTATAGGGCAGGCAGTTTCACCCTTATGGATCCCCACCATAGGCCTCATCTTCCATCTACCCCAAGGACCTGACCCTCGATCCTTCAACTTCTCAAACAATTCTAACCTTTATGAAGTATTTGCTATAAGGTCCATTTTCATTTCCCTCTCTCTAACCATTTAGGAAATACTTGCTACAAGGTCCATTTTCATTTATCTCTCTCTCTCTCTCTCTCTCTCTCTCTCTCTCTCTCTCTCTCTCTCTCTCTCTCTCTCTCTCTCTCTCTCCTTTTTATCCTTAACATCTTTCCATCCACTTTCAATCACCGCACTTACCGCCTCATTGCTATTATTTTTTTGGTTATCTATAACTTCAGATCGCTTTTTATCATTTTAGTTATTTGTTTTCCTCTAACATCTTTCATACCCAACCAGGCCAGCCCCCTCTCCAGCTCGCTTTCTTTCTCCCTCGCCCCCGCCCCTGCTCTCTCTCTCTCTCTCTCTCTCTCTTAACATTTTGTACAATTTAATAATTTTTCCATAACTGCTGCCCTAGATCCGGTTACCCACTCAGATCCTGGCTCTCGCTCACTCTCTGGCTCTCTCCCTATCTTGATGTTGACAGCATTATTAATATCCTAAGCATTCATTAATACTCAACATCAGGGTGGCGTCGCCAGTGTAAGTAATCATAGGATATAATTGGCGTGCTTCCCTTCAATCAGTTAGATCTTTTAGTTGTACCGGTGCCCAAAGGATTTATACATTTAACCACTTAGCTTTAGGAGAAGCAGGCCAATTGCCCATCAGAAAGGTTGACTATGATATGTGATGTTTTTTTTTTTTTTTTTTTTATACATATCCCATCACAAAGGTTGACTATGATAAGTGAATTGTTATGCATCCAGCCAATTATATATTAATAACAACAGCAATAATCTAGATATGTGCCAGGAGAGATTTCCCGGGGTTTCTGAAACAAGGGAGACATGGTAGAGATGGAAGCACCACGGGAAGATCAGGAGGACGGCTTGGTAGAGGCAGAGGAACGGATAATCTTGGAAGACTATGGCCTAGCAGATACTAAGTGTCTTAAGTGCGGAACAACCAATGCAAGAAAGAATTCGCGAAAATGTTCCGGCTGTCTTAGATCTATTCATTTATCTTGTGCTAAGCTGACAAAGAAAACATCAGGAGAACAACCAAACTGGAAATGTCTCGCATGCCCAGGGCCCACTGCAGAGCCAACCGGGGCAACACCGGCAACACCGGTCGCCGACTTGACCCAACTGGTGACCAAATGGAAAGCGCGGATCCAGGTCCTTGCCCGGGTACCTAAAGGAGCCAGAATCCAAGTGGCGGAGGCCCTTACAACCATCATAAAGCAGGCCCTACAGCTCAAGACACCCCTCGCATGGGCACGGTTCCTGGGGTTCTCCTATGGGGCCCTCCGAAAACCACCCAGAACCAACATACAAGACCATCTTCAGGTTTCACTAGCCACCAGAGTGAAACGTCAAGTAGCACAGTATATGGATGGAAACAAACTGGTGGAACCCCCCGAACAGCAACCAAATAGGGCCCAGAAGCACCAGGACAAGGAAGAGGAAGAGGCTGAACAGCTACGTAAGAGGGTCACGGCGAAGCTGGCGGATAGTGACATCAAAGGGGCCGTCAGACTGTTGTCCTCTTCAGAAGGTTTTGCTGGTCAAGGCACCGAAGTTGTTGAAGCCCTACAAGAAAAGCACCCACCTACACCTAGGGACCTAAACCTCCCCCCTGCCCCAAATGACCAGATGCGCCAACCTTTAGTTGTCACGAAGGAGCAGGTGGTCGCCGCAGTGACTTCATTCCCAGCAGGCTCAGCCGCGGGCCCAGATGGTATCCGACCCGCCCACCTCAAAGGCCTCTTGGGTCAGGGATCAGGAGCTGCTGGGGAGGCACTCTTGGAAACCCTCACCAAATTCATCAACATGGTTTTAAGAGGGGAAGTACCCGACTGTGCCACACCCCTATTTTTTGGGGCATCACTCTGTGCACTGGCAAAAAAAGATGGCGGTGTGCGCCCAATAGCAGTAGGGAACACCTTCCGCCGCCTTGCCACAAAGGTGGGTTTGAAACCACTCTCGAATTGCCTAGGTCAACACTTAAGACCAGTTCAACTAGGTTTCGGAACTCCAGGGGTGTGTGAAGCTGCTGTACACGCAACCCGCACCTACCTCAGCCAAGCCCAAGAATAACGAGTGCTTCTAAAGATTGACATGCGGAACGCATTCAACAGCATTCGCAGGGATGTCTTCCTCCGTGCAGCTCAAGAACACATCCCCACTCTGTACCCCCTACTTTGGCAGGCTTATTCCAAACCTTCAATCCTGATTTTTGGCGAGACGGTAATCCCATCAGAGACCGGGTTACAGCAGGGAGATCCAGGTGGTCCTGCTCTTTTCTCAATAGGGGTGGATGCAGCAGCTAACAAAGTAAGGTCAGAGCTGAATGTATGGTACCTGGACGATGCAACCTTGGGTGGGTCAGTAGAGAACGTTCTAACCGACCTAAATAACATCATAACTGACCTCGGCCAGGCCGGGCTAGTGATAAATGACACCAAATGTGAACTTGTTCTCCTCAACCACACACGTGAACAAGGGGAAGAGACTCAGGCCCTGTTCCGAAACATATTGCCAGATGTAAAGATCCTTCAGGAGCACCAGCAAACCCTATTAGGTTCCCCACTAACTCTGGCAGCAATCCCACCAGCACTTCAAGTTAAAAAGGAGGAGCTTCAACGTCTCGTGAGTCGCCTGATACACATCGATGCCCACTCAGCTCTGGCCCTGCTCAAGAACTGTTTCTCTATCCCAAAACTCCAATACCTCCTGCGCACATCGATGACTTACACGAACAATGGCGGCCTCCAAGAATTAGACAGCATAATCCGAGAAGCAGTGACCAGCATCACCAACGTGGAATTTAAAGAACGGGCCTGGACACAAGCCACCCTTCCTGTCCGCCTCGGGGGCTTGGGCATACGGAGAGCCTCGGATATTGCCTCCCCAGCATTTATCTCTTCCCTCATCGCGACCAACGACCTCGTATTGTCCATCCTTTATTCTAAACCCGGAATGACACTTAACGGGAACGTAACAGCAGCGATTAACACCTGGAAGGGAAGTACAGGAGTAGAGGAGGAGCCTCAGGGTACCTCCAGGAGCAAGCAGAAAGCGTGGGATACCATCTCGGCGAAGAAAACTCAAGAAAATCTCCTAACCAATGCAGACCAGGTTGCAAAAGCACGCCTCCAGGCAGCCGCCCATTCGGAGAGTGGCTTGTGGTTACACGCCATCCCCATCCCACCTCTGGGAACTCACTTGGATGCTGAAGCGCTCCGGGTCACCATCGCGCTCAGAGTGGGTGCGGCAGTTTGTCACCCACACACTTGCAAGTGTGATGGGAGGATGGATGCTCAAGGTCACCATGCCTTGTCATGTAATTACAACGCAGGCCGCCTGCCAAAACACTCTGCACTAAATGATGTCATAAAACGGGCCCTGCAGAGTGCTAACTGTGCATCAATCCTTGAACCACATGGACTTCACAGAGAAGACGGAAAATGGCCAGATGGGATGACCACTTTCCCTTACAAGAATGGCCGGTGCCTCGTGTGGGATGCCACATGTGTTGACACTTTCTCCACAACCAACGCCGCCAGAAACACCGACGAAGCAGGTGAAGCCGCCCGGATAGCAGAAAATAAAAAGCGAGAAATATATCAAACCATCGCCAGAATTCATCAGTTCGAGCCCCTGGCATTCGAAACTTCAGGAGTCTTCGGCCCTACCACTCTTAAGATGGTGAATGAAATAGGCCGTAAAATCAGAGAAGTTTCAGGAGAACCCCGGGAAACCCTCTGGCTCAAGCAAAGACTAGGGATGGCTATCCTCCGGGGCAATGCCACCAGCGTCATGAGCTCAGTTCGACAGGACTGGGTCATGCCACTGCGTGAGGCCCCGGCAGGAGTGGTGTTTCCGTAGTCTTTCCACAGTAGGGTAAAACAAAACATAAACTTTATTTGTATGTAACATGTGTGACGCACATTAATAAAAGGGGATGTGTCGGATGGTTGAAAGCCACAGTTGCTCGCGCGTTTGGGGCTAGCAACACGTATTATGAAAAACATGCATCCTCCTTCATTCACTGTCCCCCCCCTTCACTCACTCAACCCCACAATTTGCCGGAGGATAACAGGTTTTTCACAATACGTAGACGGAGGTCTTTTAAAAAAAAAAAAAAAAAAAAAAAAAAAAAAAAAAAAAACTACTAGCATCTAGGCTAAAAAATAAATAAAATTAAATAAGTCGATTTCCGCGGTTTAAGTTCCCGTCTATTTTTACGGCGATTTTTTCTGTTATTTGCACCCTGTTGGCAATGTATATGATGATGACAATAAGTCATGGAGGCGTGAGGGGCGGGCTTTCATTATTGTATCCAAATGCAGTCAAAATAGACGGGACATGATCGCTAGCGTCCGCCGCGGCTCCGAGTAGTGTAAACAAGGTGGGCGGTAATGTCACAGCTGCTTCTCCCTCCTCTCCTGCTGCTGGATCTCGTCCTACAGGTTCATACATATAAGCCTGGACACCACCAATATTCATCACTTGAGGTTCTTTGCCATAATCACGGTTATCACCCTCAGTATTGGCAAACGAATCGGAACTACTGTCACTATCCTCCATTTCCACCTGTCGGAAGAGCTTGTTGTGTTCCTGGGCATACGTCATCAGAGCGCTTAAACTCCGAATCCAGAAAAGTGTCACCCATATCCTATTTTGGCCTTTATTCTATTATACCTATATTTATAGTAGAGGATTTTGTGCAGCTTAAGACGGATTCGTGGTCGTAAAAAGGGTCAATTATAATAATTCGAAGCCTGTTATTTGCTGAAGGCCCCTCTTAAACTGCATACCATTGTCTACTAATAACCAGTATAAGTTTAACAGGACGGAACTGGTACTGAACGGGTTAATATTTGTCTATAGCTCGTACATACTGTAATAAGCTCCATGTCAGTGATAGGAAGATGGCATGGTTCTACATTGTTCGTAGGAACCAATTATGGGGAGATGGGCCATTTTTGTTGTGTCTATTACATAATTCATTCCTGTAGTTCTTAGTTCCATCGCTAGTCCTCCATCAAGCTTAGAAATATACCCACTAGAACCCCCTACAAGGTAAATGTGTAAATTTTTCGGTAAGAAAATTTCACGGCCAAAGGCCGGTTACTCTTAAAATTACAAGCTCGCTATCGATCTCCAGGAAAAAATAGACACCTAAATGGCACGAAAGGTCTTAAATTTGACAACTAAATTGGGCAGATGATATCAAAATCGCCAAACTAATGGGCCGAACGTCAATAAATCTGAAAACTGTCGGGGCTAAGCATGAGGAATAAGCGGGATCCAGAAATACAGCCCATGTCCCCTTAAAGAAGAAATTAAACTGAAATTAGGCAGCCTTCTTACCAGTAACGGCCCCCCCCCCCCTCCCCTACCTATAATGTTCTCGATTCACCAACTCCCCCTAATCTCCCTGTCTCTCTCCTCTTTCTCCTCTCTCCCTTCTCACCTAAGATTCCCCCCCTCTCTTCCTTTCTCCTGTAGAGTAGTGGGTGGGGAGAGAACCTTCTGCTTTGCTTACCTTACCTTCCACTTAGTAGCAAATTATGTTAGCATTAATTTCGGACTGCCTAGCAGAGACCGCAAGGTCTGTTCAGTCTGTAACTCTACGTAACTCATCAACCTGGATGCATCAACTCCCCCCCCCCCCCCTCTCTCTCTTCCTCAACCCCCACATACGCAGACTCATAAAACCACCAAACTGATGGGGCGATCGTATTTAAATCTCAAAACCAAAGTGGGTTAAACATGAGGGAGAAGGGGGTCCAGAAAAATACCACCCCTTTTACGAGACTGAATGTTCTCCCCTACCCGTATTATGCTTAGCTAACCTCTATTTATTCTGAGCATCAAAATAGAAAACGGGGAATTATTGTTGTCTGCCACCTTCAAAATATACGTTCCATGAGAATTAAATGAGAGATGGGTCGTTTTCCTGGTCCCCCTTCTTCCTCATGTTTAGCCCCATTAGTTATCAGATTTTAACCCCCGCAAGACATATTAACTTACGTAAGATAGGGGTTGCCCGAGCGCCCGGTATTTCCCCCACAACAGTCTTTCTCACACTGAGGGAACGTTAGAAGTCGGAGGAATTTTGGGTTGCCATCAACCTAAAGATAATGATCTAACTTACCTAACTTACTGAGCTCAAAATGACGCAAAAGCGTCATATAACTTTTTATTGAGCTATTTCACTAGGTTCATATGACACAACCGCGACATATGATACTTTTGGGTGAAACCGCCATATGACGCAATCTTGTCGACGGAGGGGGTTAAGACGTTTGCCCCATTAGTTTGTCGATTTTAAAACCTTTTGTCCTATTTCTATATCAATAACAAGACTTTTAGTAACATTTAGGTTTCGATTTTTTCCTGGCGAGCGTTAAGCCGGTATCACACGAGAGCATTTATGGTCAACATTCGATGATCAAATTGTTTTTGGCAACATTTCTGGAATATTTTGCACTGGTATCGGAAACTTGACTGATAATAGATGAATTTAGGTAACACAAACATACTAAATGTCTACCTTATGAGCTGCCAGACAAGTGTTAAGGATAAATGTTTAGTGAAAACACGCTCGTGTGATACCGGCTTTAGAGAGCCTGCACTTTTAAGAAAAACTGGTTTAGCGAGGAAAATAAAACATAAATTAATATATATATATATATTATATATATATATATACTTATATATATATATATATATATATATATATATATATATATATATATATATATATATATATATATATTATATACTGTATATATATATATGTTAGTAAAGCCAGGTAATACATTTTCTTTGATGCATACGAGGTTAAAAGAAACAGCAATTTCAGCATTAGAGATTTTATTGTTCAAGTTTTCTAGGGATCTGACAATTTTGCGTTGATGGGCAGTAAGGAGGTATAGTAGATTGGCGAAGTTCATGATGAAATGTATACAGGATACAGGTACATGGTGAACAGTGGATACAACGTTTCGCTAAACAATTAGCATTTTCAAGTAATGAATGGTATAGTGAATAATATGAGCTTATATAGGGCTGGGAAGGCAGAGGTGGCGAAGTAAAGGGAGGCTAACGTCTGTCATTGGTGGAAGGTATTATTGCTATGCGGGCACTTCTCCTGGTCTGGGATTGGCCAGTAGGTGATGACGTCAGGAGTAGCGCATTGGAGTCAATCGTGGCTGGGAGTGTAGGGGGGTGGGGGCGAAGTCATCACTGGTTGGCTGGGAGCTGGGTGGCACGACGTGAGATGCGCGGATTCGAGGGGCGGAGCTGAGGGGCGTCTCTCTAGGGGCACCACGGCTGGGTAGTGTCTGTTCGCAGGTAACAAAGAAAAAAAAATATATATATATACAATATTATACATATATATACATATATATATATATATATATATAGAGAGAGAGAGAGCCCAAAATATAACCATTGTCCCCTTAACACATTACGAGCGGTCCCGTCAGTTTTTTTCCACTACGCGCCCAGCGGTGGGCTTTGACCATAAATGGCCTTGTTTCCGTGCTCTTTTTCATGCATAAACAAGAGCCAGAGCGTAATACAATTATGTATCTCTGAAAGGGCGTTAATTGAGCTTTCCAATGACACCTGAACCATCCTTCTACGATCACTGGTTGTCTTGCAACGATCGTGCAACCGAAGGGCAAAATCGCTAAAATACGGTCATTTCGTTACATAATTACGTGTGTAGCGAGGGAGGGAGGGTGGATATGTGTGGAGTAGATGTCAGTAGGGCCATTCTTGTTCAAAAATTGCACACAGACTTAAGTCAGGCCCCGCCACATAGTCCAGATTTTTAGATACAGACTTATGTCCGGCCCCGCTAAACAAGGGTTAAACAAGCTAACAAAACCTGCCTTCCATCTAGTTTCCGATTCCAATGCGAAAGAGCCTCAAAATAGTATGAGGAAATGCTTGTTCGTCAAAAATGGCCGGGAAATACGCTCTGGTCATACCTCCTTAATCCCTTCTGTACTAGCGACGTCTGTTATATTTAATTCTAGCAAAACTTAGACGAATTTATGGAGTTTAGGTAGGATCTGCAGTAGTAAAAAGGGTTAATTGAGATAGATTGAAGCCTTTTATTTCCTGAAGGCTCTCTTTAAGCTAATTAAAATCGTCTAATATTAGCCAAAATATAGTTAAGAACACGGCATCGGTACTGAAAGGGGAACTATTGTGCCAGGGTAGAAAATGGGAAATCCTGTGAGAAATAGAACAGAAAACGAAATTCCTGACTTGAAGACTTGGCCGTGGTAAATATTCTTATAGAGATTGTCTTGGAAATTCAGGCCCGGCTATTCTGGAAATACCGAGAAATACCTGGGAAATTTGAAGAATGGTTAACCCTTTCAGTACCGAGGACGCAATTTTGTCTTGTATTCCAGCTATGTTTAGACGATTATATGCAGCTTAGGAAGGATATATATGGTAGCTCAAAGGATTAATTTCGATAGTCGGTAGAATTATTAACCCGGGAACTGTCGGGAGACTCTTAAGAGTTCCCCCGGCGGACTGCGGGGAGACTCTTAAGAGTCAGAGAAAAAAAAATCAACTTTTGACATCGATTTTTTTTTTTTTTTTTTTTTTTTTTTGGCCCCTGGGCCATGCAAAATCTCAGTCCTCTACCTCCCCTCCTTCCCCACTTTCCTCCTCTCCTTCAGTTATCACCTATTTTCCCTGTTATTCCCTTATTCTGAGGTATATTTTCGTGCTAACATTAGAAATCCGGTTACAGGGTGTGGTCATCACTGTTAGCAAGCGAATGCAAGAGAGAGAGAGAGAGTATCGATCGACTGTGTCTCAGTGGCCTTGGGGGAAATTGGCGGGAAAGCAGCTTGCCTCACCCATACATTATACAACTCGCGGGCTATATCTCCGATTTTGACCATCCAAACGCTGTTTTCACTCGTTTTATTGTTGTTTCAGGTTAATACCTTTGTAATCAACCCATAATAGGCGCATATGGATAAGTATTAATGCTATTAATGGTACAATGAATATTTTAGTGACGGAAACACCTCAAATACGTCAGCACAGGGGGACGTTTCCAATTATCCCCATGCGCACTTGTTAGGTTAATTAGTAGACGTCCTTCCTGAGCTGAATAGCATCGCCTAATAGTTACCAGAATATAATTAAAAGGTCGTCATTGGTACTGAAAGGGTTAAGGTCACCAATATGTTTGGAATGCGAGGGACTAGAAACACTGCCGGTCACTTAACCCAATGAGGCATTTATCTTCTGTTTTCTGGCTGTTATTGTATGTATGTATGTATGAATGTGACTATGTGTGTATGTATGTATGTATGTATGTATGTATATATGTGTGTATGTATGTATGTATGTATGTATGTATGTGTGTGTATGTATGTATGTATGTATGTATGTATGTATGTATGTATATACTCAGGCACATACCCCATTGCTGGGGGTGGCCGACACTAGACAGAGCCCGAACAGAAACAACATTTAAAGTTCCTATGCTCACGGTCCGGGACCACTTTTGCGTTCCTTCGCTCATTTCTCTGTCTTGTCGAGTAGGGAATTATACAAGGAGAGGAGGATTCCTAGCCCCCTTCCTCCTGGCTACAATTATACAAGGAGAGGAGGATTCCTAGCCCCCTTCCTCCTGGCTACAATTATACAAGGAGAGGAGGATTCCTAGCCCCTTCCTCCTGGCTACAATTATACAAGGAGAGGAGGATTCCTAGCCCCCTTCCTCCTGGCTACAATTATACAAGGAGAGGATTCCTAGCCCCCTTCCTCCTGGCTACAATTATACAAGGAGAGGAGGATTCCTAGCCCCCTTCCTCCTGGCTACAATTATAAAAGGACAGGAGGATTCCTAGCCCCCTTCCTCCTGGCTACAATTATACAAGGGGAGGAGGATTCCTAGCCCCCTTCCTCCTGGCTACAATTATACAAGGAGAGGAGGATTCCTAGCCCCCTTCCTCCTGGCTACAATTATACAAGGAGAGGAGGATTCCTAGCCCCCTTCCTCCTGGCTATCATTATACAAGGAGAGGAGGATTCATAGCCCCCTTCCTCCTGGCTACAATTATACAAGGAGAGGAGGATTCCTAGCCCCCTTCCTCCTGGCTACAATTATACAAGGAGAGGAGGATTCCTAGCCCCCTTCCTCCTGGCTACAATTATGGCTAATTTAGATAAGTGGACTGTATATTATTATTATTGAAGAAACATTAACCATTTAGAATATATAATTACCCTTAGATGAACTCAGCTGGTGTTTGGAGGATGGCGGAAAATAGGCTAGATAACTGGAAGTGGTTAGTATAGTAAACAAAGTATGAAAGAGGCTACAATAGGCTAGGATAGGCTAGATATCTACGTTAAGTTGTGCTAAGTAACGAAGATGATGATGTAATGACTATATGGAATATGAGATGAAAGTGAAGCGAAAACACCTGATTATGAAACTATAGGAAGAAGGCTTAGCGTGTGTAGCTGGGACGGAGGTTGGTTGGAGAGTGGCGAGCGCGTTATGTTCGTCTCTGTCGTGACATACCGCGCATGCGCATAACATATGGAAAATGTATCCCATCTTCTTTACAATGAGATACTTATAAACAATCTTAAATAATACAAATATATATATATATATATATATGGGAATTATAATCCTACAATACTTTCCCATATACAACTATAGAATAATATATTCTACCCAATCATGGAACGCTCGACCAAGGTTATGGAAGCGTCCAACTTAAGACTACGGAAAGATACGTAACGCTACATCAACCCAGATTACGTAACATCGAGACTGTTCATACTAGTTTGAGTACACTAAGTATGGACATATTCCCAGCAACAGAAAATATACAAAATTTACATGATTAGATTTGCCCGGAGGCAATCTTATCCCGCCAAGCTTGGGAGGATATCTGGGCTGCCTGTCGACGTGGGCGTTCGCCAGACGCATCAACAGGCTGCGCCGAAGTAGAAGCCAGAGAGGGGACTTCAATGGATAACTGATCCGAGGGGGTGTCCTTGCGATCGAGGTCACCCTCAAGAGGATATAGTCGGACTGTTGGCCGTGTGATTACTCCAGTCCTGGTGCGAACCTTTGCTACCCAAACCTCACCATCACGACCTGGTAATAACTCCTCTATCCGACCCAATTTCCAAAATGCGCGCGGGCCCTCCTCATGGATGGTTACCACGTCCCCTACCCTAGGCCAATGACCTTTTAATGGTGTTAGTTTATTCCTTTGCGCTTCCCTTAAAGTCACCAGATATTCTGTTGACCAGCGATGCCAAATATCTCGCGATAATTTACGAATGTATTTGTAGCGGGCCGATATCACTTCCTTACTTATGTAGTCTGGATCTTCCATAGTATCCTCGCCATGCTCTTCAGGAAGATCCCGCAGTCTGTATCCACGTACCAGTACTGAGGGTGTGATTGGGGTAAGGTCTTCCAAATCACCAGAAGCATAGTATATAGGGCGATCATTTACGGTGGCTTCAATCTCCAAGAGAATGGTGTTGAGTTCCTCAATCGAGATGAGAGCTCTACCCAACACCTTCTTCAGACCCGCCTTCACGATGCCTATGGCTCTCTCCCATATGGCGCCAAACCAAGGCGCTCTGGCGGGAATGAAACGCCATTCGCATTTTACATCCGCTAGGCAGGTCTGAATCTTAGGATTGTTGCTCACTTCTTTGAGATATGTAGATGCCCCTATGAAAGTCTTTGCATTGTCACTCAGCATGATACGTGGATATCCCTGTCTACTGCAGAATCTTCGGAAGGCATGTAGGAAGCTATCACAAGTGAGGTTGGTGACCAGTTCCAGGTGAATTGCCCTGGTAACAGCACAAGTGAAAAGTATCATATACACCTTAAGATTGGGTGAATCTTTCACAGGGATTGCTCCACTGTAGTCAACCCCGGTGACTTTGTAAGGGTCACCTGGGGTAGTTCGCAGGTTTGGTAAGGGAGGAATTCCGACGGGATCATAATGTGTTCCCTGTACTCTTCTACACTTTAAGCATTTGCGAAGGACTTTCTTGACCACCTGCCTGATTCTAGGCACCCACCATCGTTGTCTTACATAGGTGACTATATGACCAACCCCATAATGACAACAGAGTCGTTGACACCTATCGATGATAAGATGGGTGAAGGGATGATTGGGGGGCAGTAGTATTGGATACTTACTTGCCTCAGAGAGGGCTGCCAATCGTAATCTGCCTCCGCAATGTATCAAGTCCCCCTTCAAGTGTAAGCCCAATTGGTTGATCAGGTTATTCCTAGACTTTGTTCCCTTAACCAGTAATTTATATTCCTGCGTATATATTTCTTGTTGACAGAGCTTATGTAATAATTGATCTGCAATTCTGATCTCCTTCACATTGAGGTAAGCACTACCTGTGGACGGTGTGCCTTAATTTTTGCTTGTACATTTTCTACAAATCGTATCACCCATGCTGTAACACGTTGTAACTTTTCATAGCTGCTGAATCTATCCCACTCCCATAACCGTGTGTCTTCGTCAGGCACCGAGTCAATTACCGGTGCCACAATAGCAGTGTGTTGCTCGCTCAAATCTATATTCTCTGGCCATTCGTTGGGATCATTAAGCCAGCATGGGCCATTCCACCACAACGCAGAAGATTTGAGAAATTTAGCACGAGTAATGCAATCACTTGGATTCTCTTTGGTAGACACATACCGAAACTGTGCGGTTGGGAGCAGGGTACGAATTTCGTCGACACGGTTGGTGACGTACACTGGTAGCTTCTTACGGCTATGTAACCAGTAGAGCGTAATTTGGCTGTCACTCCATACAACCGTCTCCGAGACATTTAGCAAATTTTTAAAAGTTTCCTCTACAAAGTGAACGAGTCTAGCAGCCAACAGAACTGCAGTCAGCTCTAATTTTGGGATGGAAAGGGATTTGATCGGGGCGACTTTCGCCTTCGCTATGACGAGACGGCTGCCACTTGTGTCAACAAAGAATATGGCGGTGCCGTACGCGACTTTGCTAGCGTCTGAGAAGGCATGAATGGACACAGGATGGTCCATGACAACTCTCCGAGGAAAATGGAAAACCCTTACAGAGACGAAGATCCGAAATAATGTCATCCCACTCCTGAACCAGATCGCCAGTCAAAACTTCATCCCATCCTAACTTTATCCTCCATAATTGCTGAAGGAATAATCTCGATTTGATCGACACCGGTAGAACTATCCCCAAGGGGTCAAAAAGTTTAGCTGTCATACTCAAGCAAATTCGTTTTGTAATCTGCGAATATTGCGCGTACTGAACGCCGAATGAGAGGGTATCGGTGTCCGTTTTCCAAAACAACCCAAGCACTCTAACATGTTCCTGCTGTACAGCCGCCACACCATCCCGTTGCAGTACAGTCCGCAAAACAGAATTATTAGTCGCCCATTCACGCAAATGTAGATGGGCGTCATTCATAATCTCTCGGACTACAGCGTAGGTATCGACCAGGAAATCTTCTTCATTTCCTGTACCCAATAAATTGTCTATATACAACCCTGACCGAATCTGATGAATAATCTGCGGATCTGCACTGACATAAGACAAATGTTTCAAAATGGTGGCGTTTAAAAGGAATTGGGAACAAGTCGCTCCAAATAAAACTGCCCGGAACCGGTAACAAATTAGGGGAGAATCCAGTTGCCTCGGATACTTGGGCCACATAAATCGCGTATAGTCCTGGTCGTCTTCATGGAGTCTTAACATGAGAAATGCCTTCTCAATATCAGACACCCAGGCATACTTACCGAGTCGAAACCGAAGCAAAACCTGCGCCAAATCTGGCACCAGTGAGGGTCCAGTGTACAGGCAGTCATTAAGACTAGGATGACGTTCACTCATCCTGGCGGAACAGTCGAAGACAATACGCACTGGCGTAGTTTTGCTCTCCTTGACTACACCATGATGAGCCAAGTAATGCCCGGTATCTGATTTATCAAAAGGCACCTCTTCAATAAAACCCCGGGACACCTGTTCCTTTATGACTTTTGAGTATTCCTCGCAAAAGTCAGGCTCCTTGAGGAATCTTTTCTGAAGTCCCCGAAGACGGCCTATGGCCAAACCCTTGTTAGATGGCAGCTGATCCTTGGAATTGTTCCAGGGCAGTCTCACTTTATACTGTTGGCTGTCGGGATCATAGGTAACGGTATCCTCGTACGACGATAGTGCTTGACGCTCAACCAGTGAATATTCCTTAGGGGTTATCCCGATATGATCTATCTATCTATCTATATGCTCAGGCCCAATCCCCATTTTGGGGGTAGCCGACTCAAGACAGAGCAAGAACAGGGAAAACACAAAAACAACATAAAACAAAAAATAAACACAGATAAAAAACACAAACTCTCACACATCCAGGTCACCCAGGAGAAGACCCAGAGACCAGGGTTACCAAGGTCGCTCCAGCACTCCCCCGGCCCCTGACCACCAGGAGAGGTTCCGATCTCGGCAGGCAGACATGCAGCGGAGCCAAAGCGACAAGCCCTCCCACCACACTTCCAGGCACACCCTTCATATTAATCGTCTCCCGGGCAAGGCGCCTGATGGACTATTATCTAGTCCAACTTGCGCCCGACCCCTTACTCCAAATGACCACGTGTTCACTCAACTATTCACAAGCATTCTCCATTCACTCCTGTCCACCACCACTTCCCCTGCCTGATCTATAGTCATTCCTCTATCATCCAAAGCCTTTCTTACACAGTCTCTCCATCTCAATGGGGGTCTTCCTGCCCTTCTATCTCCCCTTGTACCGGACTCACATATTCTCTTTGTAAGCCTTTCATCTCCCATTCGTTCAACATGACCATACCAGCTCAGCACCCTTCTGTCCACTCTGGCTGACAAATGTTCCTGCTGCCCCACTCCTACGTATCTCTTCATTTCTCAATCTGTCTCTACGAGTAACTCCACACATACTCCTCAAGCAGCTCATCTCCATCACATCCAGCCCTCTTTTCTCCTTTTTCTTCAGAGCCCATGTCTCAGCCCCATACATCACTGTTGGCACAACAATTCCTTGATAAAGTGCACTTTTTACTTTCACTCCAAGATTTCTCGTCTTCCACATACTTCCCATTGCTCCGAAAACCTTCCTTCCTTCACACACTCTCTGTTTTACCTCCACTTCCATACCTCTATCTATCTATCTATCTATTGCCTGACGCCGTGATCCCCGAAGGGGTGGCCACGAACGAACCGCCCCCATGCACCTCTGTCCCCCGTCAGTCGACGCCCCTCCCCCCAACCAGCACCACCTTCGTTCATGTACTTCCTCACTCCATCCTTCCACCTCATATTCGGTCTACCTCTCCCCCTCTGTCCCTCCACCTCGCTCTCATACACCCTCTTAGTCATTCTCTCGCTTTCCATACGTTCCATATGGCCGAACCATCTCAAGTTGTTCCTTTTCACACTTTCCAGCACATCTACCTCCACGCCACACCTCCTTCTTACTTCCTCATTAGTCTGTCTATCCCTCCATGTAACTCCGCACGCACTCCTAAGTAATTAATTTCCACTGCTCTCACTCTTGTCTGAGTCTCTCAACCAACGTCCATGCTTCGCTTCCGTAAGTCAGTGTCGGGATTACCACACTGTCATGCAAGGACTTCTTCACTTCCATACTGACCACCCTATTTTTTGTTACTGCTTTTAGCGTTCCTACAACCCTCTTCCCCTGTTGTACCCTCTCCCGCACCTCTTCATCCATAGTCCCATCTTTACTCAACACACTGCCCAGATACTTAAAAGAGTTGACGATCTCCATAGCCTGACCGTTCTTCACCTCACACTCTGTGACTTCACCCCTTTCGAAGACCATAACCTTGCTCTTCCCCGTATTTACCTTCAAATTCCGTTTTTTCACTGTTCCAAACTCATTTACCAGACCCTGCAACTCCCATTCATTATCACTCATCAGAACTGTATCATCCGCAAACAGCAGTATAGGTAGCTTCCACTCAATTCCCTCCCTTTTCAGCGATACACCAACATCCACTGCTCTTGATAGTATTTCTTTCATAACTCCACCCATATATACAATAAACAACCACGGGGACATCACACACCCTGTTTCAAACCAACATTCAGGTCAAAGAACTCGCTCTGCTCACTCTCCACACGTACTGCCGCCTTTGCACCCTCATACATGCTCTTCACTGCTTTCAGCAACTTGCCCTCTACTCCGTATATTCTAAGTACTTTCCACAAACCTTCTCTATCCACTCTGTCATAGGCCTTCTCCAAGTCCATAAGGCAACATACACCTTTTGTTCTTCTCCAGATACTTCTCCAACACAATTCAGGGTAAAAATCTGATCTACATCCTCTTCCCTTCCTAAAAACCTCCTGCTCGTCGCCTATCTTTTCTCCGTTCTCACTCGCACTCTCTCAATCACTACCCTACTGTATACCTTCCCTACTACGCTTAGAAGACATATTCCTCGGTGGTTACCACACACTCCTCTTTCCCCTTTGCCCTTATATAGGGGGACTATTATGCCAGTCTTCCAGTCATCGGGTGCACTCCCCTTCTCCCATGCTAGTTTGCACATTTTCCATACCCATTCTATCACTATCTCACCACCATACCTCAACATTTCCCCACACACTCCATCTGTTCCTGGTGCTTTCCCCAACTTCACTCTTTTCATGGCTTCCCACACTTCTGACCTCCTGATCCATACCTCCACTCCTGCTTATTGTTCCTCCTAGATATTTAAAACACTCTACTTGTTCCAATATTTCCCCATCCAGCCTCACATCTAGATTCACCCTATGCTCTCCCCTATTACACACCATTACTTTACTTTTATTGACGTTCACCTTCAGTTTCCTCCTTCCACAAACCACACCAAACTCTTTGACTACCCGCTGCAGTTTCTCATCAGAATCCGCCACCAATGCTGTGTCATCAGCGAACAGCAACTGATTCAACTCCCAATCTCTACCATTCTTTCCTACTAAACCCAATCCTCTTCCCATAGTTCTCCTTTTCACCTCCCTCACCACACCATCCATAATCATATTAAACAGCCATGGTGACATTACACAACCCTGTCGCAAACCTACCTTTACCTCAAACCATTCACTCACTCAACTCACCATTTCCTACTCTCACACATGCTCTGCTCCTTTCATAAAAACTCTTAACTGCTTCTAACACATTTCCTCCAATTTCATAAATCCTTAACACCTTCCTCATGGCTTCACGATCCACATGATCATACACTTTTTCCAAATCCATACAAACCCAAATGATCTCCTTATGCTTCTCTAATACTTCTCGCATAACTGTCTTACTGAAAACATCTGATCCACGCACCCTCTTCCCCTCCTAAAACCGCACTGTTCTTCTCCTATTGCCACTTCCGTACACTTTATTATCCTCTTTATCAACACCCTGCCATACAGCTTTCCAACCACTGACAATAACTAATACCTCTATAACTTGAACACTCCTGCCGATCTCCCTTCCCCTTGTACAACGGCACAATACATGCACTCTTCCAGTCTATTGGTACCATTGACACAGCAAAGCACATTGAAAAGTCTCACCAACCAATCTATTATCACATCTCCACCCTTCTTTATACACTCCACAGCAATACCATCCAAACCTTCTGCTTTTCCCGCTCTCATTTGTTTCACTGCTTCTTTCACCTCATTTTCCTCAATCCTTTCATTCATTCCCTGCCACCTGGGTGGCCTGGGTAACCTATCTCCATCCACCTCTGCTTCAATCACTGCTTCTCTTCCATCTCTTGTATTTAACAAAGATTCAAAATACTCGGCATATCTTTTCCTCACTTCAACTGGTTCCACTAGTAATTCTCCATTTTCATCTTTCACTGACTCTTCCCTCTTTTGTCCTCCTTTCCTTACTTTATTTACCTCCTTCAAGAACATCTTCTTTCGTTCTTCAAAATTCTCACTCAGCCTTTGGCCCCACCTTTCGTTTGCATCTTTTTTTCGCTTCTCTAATTTTCCGTTTTGCCTCTCTCCTTTTCTCCTTGTACCTCTCCCATACCTCAACACTACCATCCTGTAAAACCCTCTCAAAACACTGTCTCTTCTCCTCAACTGCCCTTCTCACCGTATCATTCCACCACTCGCTTCCCTTCCTGATACCTCTGCCTCCTACTTTCCTTTTGCCGCATACTACCTCTGCACTTGCTTTCACTCCTTCCTTAAACTGTTGCCATTCAACCTCTACTTCTCTCTCTTCCATCTCTCTCACTTCCATCCACTTTTAATTTAGTCTTTCCTTGTACTCCCTCTCTTTTTCACTCTTCTAACACACTAACTTTTATTACCTCTCTTACTTCACGCTTGTCCCTTATTCTCCTGTAACTCTTAACTCTTAGCTTTCCCTCCACCAGGTAATGATCTGACATACCCTCCGCCTCACCTCTCATCACATTCACATCCAGCAGTCTACACAATCTTTCCCTTGTCACCAGCACATAATCCATCAATGCCCTCTCTACAATCTCTCCCCTCACAAGTCTATGCCAGGTGTACTTGTGTATACGCCTTTTTTTGAAGAACGTATTACCTACACTCAATCTACACTCTTCACATACATATGATCTAATTCCCACAAAACATTTAAGTCATTTTTGCATGGTGGAATATTGCCAGTGGATATGTATTCGTCCATTGGTGTTACTGCTACTTTCAATACAGTAATTACTTCTACGCTGGAGCTTGTAGGCTGTGTCACATATGAACCACTGATGGCGTACCCGTACTTGGAAGGAAGCAGAATTAGGCTACCTGACCTTTTATACACAGGTCGCACTATATCGTAGTAGTGATCCGCTCCGATGAGCAGCTCCAGCTGATCTGTGTCCGTTGCGTGAGGATCGGCTAATTTTATGCCTTTACTTTGTAAACTAACAAGTTTAGACTTTAGGTTAATTTCACCTTTATGGTCTGGCAATTCATCAACCACTATTGCGTCTAGATGATGAAATTTACCTCTGTTTTTGTATTGCAGTGCCACAACTTTATATTCCCTAGAGGCCTGTTTCCCGGTAAATCCGTGAAGACATAACTCCTCCTCCTTTAGAAATGTAGGAAAGGGAGGATAGAACAGAAGACTTCACAAAGGTCCTCTGAGAACATTGGTCAAGTAGCGATCTGATTTTAACACAATTATTACCCTTACACTTTACCGGCAGCTGTACGGTGGGCAAGATTACTGTATTTTTACCTGTGGCAACGGACATTGTAGTTGAAGTAGCAGCAGTATGCTCTCTCTTGGTGTTATCCTCCGCTGGTCTACTTTCTTTCCCTTGTTTTTGTGTACACAGGGAATGAAAGTGTTTGCCCTTACAAAACTTGCAGCTTCTTATGTTAGGATTAGTACAACCCGAATGGCCATGGTCTTTTGACAAGCACCCAGTGCAGAGACGTAGTTGACAGGCTCTTTTAACTTTAATAGGCCCTGTCTTACACCAGCTGAGTTCATCCATAGGTCACTGGTTCAAAAACGGTTCGAAGGACCAATTATATGGCTAATTTAGATAAGTGGACTGTATATTATTATTATTGAAGAAACATTAACCATATAGAATATATAATTACCCTTAGATGAACTCAGCTGGTGTTTGGAGGATGGCGGAAAATAGGCTAGATAACTGGAAGTGGTTAGTATAGTAAACAAAGTATGAAAGAGGCTACAATAGGCTAGGATAGGCTAGATATCTACGTTAAGTTGTGCTAAGTAACGAAGATGATGATGTAATGACTATATGGAATATGAGATGAAAGTGAAGCGAAAACACCTGATTATGAAACTATAGGAAGAAGGCTTAGCGTGTGTAGCTGGGACGGAGGATGGTTGGAGAGTGGCGAGCGCGTTATGTTCGTCTCTGTCGTGACATACCGCGCATGCGCATAACATATGGAAAATGTATCTCATCTTCTTTACAATGAGATACTTATAAACAATCTTAAATAATACAAATATATATATATATGGGAATTATAATCCTACAATACTTTCCCATATACAACTATAGAATAATATATTCTACCCAATCATGGAACGCTCGACCAAGGTTATGGAAGCGTCCAACTTAAGACTACGGAAAGATACGTAACGCTACATCAACCCAGATTACGTAACATCGAGACTGTTCATATTAGTTTGAGTACACTAAGTATGGACAACAATTATACAAGGAGAGGAGGATTCCTAGCCCCCTTCCTCCTGGCTACAATTATACAAGGACAGGAGGATTCCTAGCCCCCTTCCTCCTGGCTATCATTATACAAGGAGAGGAGGATTCCTAGCCCCCTTCCTCCTGGCTACAATTATACAAGGAGAGGAGGATTCCTAGCCCCCTTCCTCCTGGCTATCATTATACAAGGAGAGGAGGATTCCTAGCCCCCTTCCTCCTGGCTACAATTATACAAGGAGAGGGATTCCTAGCCCCCTTCCTCCTGGCTACAATTATACAAGGAGAGGAGGATTCCTAGCCCCCTTCCTCCTGGCTACAATTATACAAGGAGAGGAGGATTCCTAGCCCCCTTCCTCCTGGCTACAATTATACAAGGAGAGGAGGATTCCTAGCCCTCTTCCTCCTGGCTACAATTATACAAGGAGAGGAGGATTCCTAGCCCCCTTCCTCCTGGCTACAATTATACAAGGAGAGGAGGATTCCTAGCCCCCTTCCTCCTGGCTACAATTATACTAGGAGAGGAGGATTCCTATCCCCCTTCCTCCTGGCTACAATTATACTAGGAGAGGAGATTCCTAGCCCCCTTCCTCCTGGCTACAATTATACAAGGAGAGGAGGATTCCTAGCCCTCTTCCTCCTGGCTACAATTATACAAGGAGAGGAGGATTCCTAGCCCCCTTCCTCCTGGCTACAATTATACAAGGAGAGGAGGATTCCTAGCCCCCTTCCTCCTGGCTACAATTATACTAGGAGAGGAGGATTCCTAGCCCCCTTCCTCCTGGCTACAATTATACTAGGAGAGGAGGATTCCTATCCCCCTTCCTCCTGGCTACAATTATACTAGGAGAGGAGATTCCTAGCCCCCTTCCTCCTGGCTACAATTATACAAGGAGAGGAGGATTCCTAGCCCCCTTTCTCCTGGCTACAATTAGATGGTTGTATTCAGATTATGAAGGGTATGTGGATGTCAAAGGGTTGATGGAGATAGTAATTGCCCTTATAATTCCCACAGATCCTTACAAAGTTGTATAAAAACGTCCAGTGATATCCAGAATACACCGACAAAATGCGTCATAAACTTCAAAGGGTTCTTATAACCCCTTCTGTACCGGGGGCATCTTCGTTATTATATTCAAGCTATACTTAGACGATTTAGTGCAGTTTAAGAAGGATCTGTGGTACCGTAAAGGGTTAAGTGAGATAGTTCGAAGCCTGTTAATTGCCGCAGGCCCCTTTTAAACTGAATACAATCGTCTAATAGTAACCAAAATCAATGTAAAAGGACGGCACCGGTATATGATTTAACCACTGTCACACAATTGTGTTAATTTCACCCATTCAGTAGCCGTGACATCCTTTCAATTATATTCTGGCAATTAATAGACTATTGTATTTAGCTTAGTAAGGACGTCTACCAATAATAAGGCTACAGACAATCTCGTTTAATCCCTTTAGCTGTTACATATCCTTCCTAAGATTCATAAAGCCGTCTACATGTAGCTGAAATAAATGGAATAAGAAGACGCCACCGGTGCTGAAAGGGTTAAGGGGCGTTACACGAGGACTTGTATTATATAGGGGTAGGGGTAGTTTTATTGTCCCCTTCTTCCTCATGTTTAGCTCCATTAGTGTTCAGATTTTAAGACGGTTTAGTTTGACGATTTTAAGAGTTTTCTCCCCATTTCTTTGTCAATATTAAGAATTTTCTTGACATTTAGGTATAATTTAAGAGGAACCGAAACATCTACCAATTTATCTTGAAGGAGGGTCTTTGTTTGTGTTTTGTTCTAAGCTTCCTGGAGGTCTCGGGAGGAAACTAATAAAACATAATAAATATATATATAAATGAGCAAATAAATACGCCCATCCCCCCTTGAAGAAAAGTGTATTATGGCAAAATAGATCATATGAGTAGAAGGTGCTTGCCTGGTGCCAAATATGAGTAGAAGGTGCTTGCCTGGTGCCAAATATGAGTAGAAGGTGCTTGCCTGGTGCCAAATATGAGTAGAAGGTGCTTGCCTGGTGCCAAATAGATCATATGAGTAGAAGGTGCTTGCCTGGTGCCAAATAGATCATATGAGTAGAAGGTGCTTGCCTGGTGCCAAATAGATCATATGAGTAGAAGGTGCTTGCCTGGTGCCAAATAGATCATATGAGTAGAAGGTGCTTGCCTGGTGCCAAATAGATCATATGAGTAGAAGATGCTTGCCTGGTGCCAAATAGATCATATGAGTAGAAGGTGCTTGCCTGGTGCCAAATAGATCATATGAGTAGAAGGTGCTTGCCTGGTGCCAAATTGATCATATGAGTAGAAGGTGCTTGCCTGGTGCCAAATAGATCATATGAGTAGAAGGTGCTTGCCTGGTGCCAAATAGATCATATGAGTAGAAGGTGCTTGCCTGGTGCCAAATAGATCAGATGAGTAGAAGGTGCTTGCCTGGTGCCAAATAGATCATATGAGTAGAAGGTGCTTGCCTTGTGCCAAATAGATTATATGAGTAGAAGGTGCTTGCCTGGTGCCAAATAGATCATATGAGTAGAAGGTGCTTGCCTGGTGCCAAATAGATCATATGAGTAGAAGGTGCTTGCCTGGTGCCAAATAGATCATATGAGTAGAAGGTGCTTGCCTGGTGCCAAATAGATCATATGAGTAGAAGGTGCTTGCCTGGTGCCAAATAGATCAGATGAGTAGAAGGTGCTTGCCTGGTGCCAAATATATCATATGAGTAGAAGGTGCTTGCCTGGTGCCAAATAGATCATATGAGTAGAAGGTGCTTGCCTGGTGCCAAATAGATCAGATGAGTAGAAGGTGCTTGCCTGGTGCCAAATTGATCATATGAGTAGAAGGTGCTTGCCTGGTGCCAAATAGATCATACGAGTAGAAGGTGCTTGCCTGGTGCCAAATACATCAGATGAGTAGAAGGTGCTTGTCTGGTGCCAAATAGATCATATGAGTAGAAGGTGCTTGCCTGGTGGCAAATAGATCATATGAGTAGAAGGTGTTTGCCTGGTGCCAAATAGATCATATAAGTAGAAGGTGCTTGCCTGGTGCCAAATAGATCAGATGAGTAGAAGGTGCTTGCCTGGTGCCAAATAGATCAGATGAGTAGAAGGTGCTTGCCTGGTGCCAAATAGATCAGATGAGTAGAAGGTGCTTGCCTGGTGCCAAATATATCAGATGAGTAGAAGGTGCTTGCCTGGTGCCAAATAGATCAGATGAGTAGAAGGTGCTTGCCTGGTATGGTGCCAAATACGTGATATTTATATGGATTAGCCCTTTCAGTACCGGTGCCATCCCTTAAACTATATTCTGCCTAATATTGTACGATTTTATTCAGTTTATAAAGGGCCTCTAGTAAATGATGGGCTTCGAAAAATCTCACCTAACCCATTTTAACCCCTTCTGTAACAGTGTCGTTTTTTCAACTATATTACTGCTACTTAGACGATTTTGTTCAGTTTGAAAAGGGCCTCCAGCTAGCAATTAATAGGCTTCGAACAATCCCTTTTAAATTACACCGATCCTTCTTAAACTGCATAAAATCGTCTAAATATTGCTAGAATGAAATCTAAAAGACATTGCCGGTACATAATGGGTCAAATACGGATGGATTACGCTAACCATCTCAAGTCTTTTGTGTCAGAACAGATAATTCAAATCAATATATCACTCATTTAAACTTATTTGCGCAAATTCGTTAACGCTCGCCAGGAAAAAGTCGACACCTAAATGGCACAAAAGTTCTTAAAATGACAAATAAATGGAGCAACAGGTGTAATAAATGGAGCAACAGGTGTAATAAATGGAGCAACAGGTGTAATAAATGGAGCAACAGGTGTAGTAAATGGAGCAACAGGTGTAGTAAATGGAGCAACAGGTGTAGTAAATGGAGCAACAGGTGTAATCAATGGAGCAACAGGTGTAATCAATGGAGCAACATGTGTAATAAATGGAGCAACAGGTGTAATAAATGGAGCAACAGGTGTAATAAATGGAGCAACAGGTGTAATCAATGGAGCAACAGGTGTAATCAATGGAGCAACAGGTGTAATAAATGGAGCAACAGGTGTAATCAATGGAGCAACAGGTGTAATCAATGGAGCAACAGGTGTAATCAATGGAGCAACAGGTGTAATACATGGAGCAACAGGTGTAATAAATGGAGCAACAGGTGTAATCAATGGAGCAACAGGTGTAATCAATGGAGCAACAGGTGTAATCAATGGAGCAACAGGTGTAATAAATGGAGCAACAGGTGTAATAAATGGAGCAACAGGTGTAATCAATGGAGCAACAGGTGTAATAAATGGAGCAACAGGTGTAATAAATGGAGCAACAGGTGTAATAAATGGAGCAACAGGTGTAATAAATGGAGCAACAGGTGTAATAAATGGAGCAACAGGTGTAATAAATGGAGCAACAGGTGTAGTAAATGGAGCAACAGGTGTAGTAAATGGAGCAACAGGTGTAGTAAATGGAGCAACAGGTGTAATCAATGGAGCAACAGGTGTAATCAATGGAGCAACAGGTGTAATCAATGGAGCAACAGGTGTAATAAATGGAGCAACAGGTGTAATCAATGGAGCAACAGGTGTAATCAATGGAGCAACAGGTGTAATCAATGGAGCAACAGGTGTAATAAATGGAGCAACAGGTGTAATAAATGGAGCAACAGGTGTAATCAATGGAGCAACAGGTGTAATAATGGAGCAACAGGTGTAATCAATGGAGCAACAGGTGTAATCAATGGAGCAACAGGTGTAATAAATGGAGCAACAGGTGTAATAAATGGAGCAACAGGTGTAATCAATGGAGCAACAGGTGTAATCAATGGAGCAACAGGTGTAATAAATGGAGCAACAGGTGTAATAAATGGAGCAACAGGTGTAATAAATGGAGCAACAGGTGTAATAAATGGAACAACAGGTGTAATAAATGGAGCAACAGGTGTAATAAATGGAGCAACAGGTGTAATAAATGGAGCAACAGGTGTAATAAATTGAGCAACAGGTGTAATAAATGGAGCAACAGGTGTAATAAATGGAGCAACAGGTGTAATAAATGGAGTAACAGGTGTAATAAATGGAGCAACAGGTGTAATAAATGGAGTAACAGGTGTAATAATCTCCAAACTAATGAGGCGAACGTGTTAAAACAAACATGCAAATTAGTGGCGCTAAACATGAGGGAAAAGGAGGTCCAGAATAACCTCTGCTGAAAAAAGGAGGGAGAGGAGAAGATGTATTGATATATTCCTTGTGTTTGGCACTTCCAAACAGCTAGTTGAAATCATTATGCGGTATCGGATAACGATTCGGATCTGACAAAAAAAAAAAAAAAAGCAAATATCGACAACATTTTGGTTCCGTCACAGTCCTACTATCATGTACAGTTGCCCGCGAGAATGTGAATGCCCACCGTGATTTAAGGGGAGATGGATCGTTTTTTTAGATCCCCTTCTCTCTCATGTTTAGCCTCATTAATTTTCAGATTTTAAATTGTTTTACCATTATTTTGTCGATTTTATGACCTTTCGCCCCATTGTGTTTGTTAATATTAAGACCTTTCGTGCTATTTAGGTACCAATTTGTTTCCTGGCGAACGATAGTGAGCTTGTAATTTTGGAAGAACCGGTCTTCGGCCCGGACATTTTTTCTTCCAAAAAATTTACACATTAATCTAGAAGGGGGATCTAACGCTTTTGTTTTAAGCTTGCTGGAGGTCTAAATAGGAAACTAAGCAATTATCAAAACATACATAAATGAGGAAATATATACTCCCATCCCCCCTTAACCCAATCTTCATCCTTACGTTATGTTCATCATATTCTGGTTACCATTAGAAGATTGTTTTTAGTTTATTATCTACCTATACGACTCAAATGCGTAAATATGATGTCAATAATCCTTGTTAAAAGGTAAAATGGCGTCATGGTGCTGAAGGGGTTAAGGGGATGTGAGTGTGTGTGTGGGGGGGGGGGGGGGGGTAGTTTACTCCCTACACCTCTATCGAGCTTTAACAAAAAAAATATACAAAATATATACATATATAATTATATACATATATACAGTATATATATATATATATATATATATATAATTATATATATATATACAGTATATATATATATATATATATATATATATATATATATATATATATATATATAGTGTGTAAGTGCTCTGTGGTAAACTATCAATGGAAGTTAAATATTACTAAGCTATAATGAATCAAATAAAATCAATCTAAATAAAAACTACTCTATATCTAAATTGAATTCAATCTGAAACAAGCTAATTTATATCCAAAGGTCTCACATAATAAATGTATATAATTATAGGGTAAGGTTATAAGGGTTAATATTAGCAAGGAATTAACTCACCAATAGTTCCACGTGGCAATGAGGCAAGGGAGAAACGTTTTACCCAATATGGCGGTGGACAATGGGGAACGAGACTTCGGTCCCAAGACACGAGTCAAGTTAAAGAAAGAATAAATGATTACATGGGAATGGACATGATTATTATAATTTATGCTTATCTATCAGTCAGTCATGATGTCGATGAGAGCGTCGTGATGGTGTAGTTGTGTGTATTGCTGTATGTGTATTGTGATTAGAGGCACAAAAGCACGATCAACTGAGGGCGGAAAATTAGATGTTAACTGGTTGGTGTTCGTGAAGGCTCTGGCGTACCTCAAAAGCACACCTTGCTGCCTTGGCAAACCGCCAGGAGCCCAAATTATCGTACCGCATTTAGGTTGCTCTATACGATAAATTATATTAATATATACGATAAATTCATATATACTACATAAGACCATGGCAATATTGCTTAATAGCATATTAGGCCTTTTATAACTTAAGTTATTTACAATCTTATAATATACGATCTACTCGTCCTACGTCGTGCTGTAGGAGAGATCGTGACGTCACAGAGACATACAAATCACAAAAGTCATATTCTATCGTATTTATACGATACACTCCCCCCACAAAAAAGACCTGAACCCCACCTTAAACCTAAAGTTGCCCAGAGGCTATCTTCTGACGCCACAAGTCGACGGCGCCAGCAGCAGCGCGTCTGGGACGCGTACCGGTCCGAGAATGATCACCATCAGTAAGAGGCGAGTCGTTCCTTTGAGAATCCTCGGACCCAGCAATAACAGGTGGAGCCTCAGATTGCAATGCGGAATCGAGCTCCAAAGTGTACAAACGTGCGATAGGACGAACAGTAGTTCCAGTGGCTGTCTTCAATAGCGCCACCCGCTCTACAGAGTCTGCCCCCTTGTATACCTCCAATACGCGGCCTAATTTCCAGTATAAACGAGGACTATCTTCTTTAATTAAAACAACTCGCCAACTGTAGGTGCCGTTGGTCGACCAGAGGGAGTAACACTCCTTTCCCTCAATGCTAGCAGATATTCACTAATCCACCGTTTCCTAAAATCCTCGATTATCCTGGATATATACTGGTATCTCTTAGACACCGCTACCTCAGAGTACAACGAGGGATCCTCTAACTCTACTATGGATTGGAAATCAGATGGAAACGCAGTCAATGGTTTCCCATATAGCAAGTGAGCTGGCGTTAATGGTAGTGGTTCTTGCAGGTCGGTGTACACGTATGTAAGCGGGCGATCATTCACGACTGCCTCTATCTCTGTGAGGACTGTCGTCAACTCACTCTTCTTTAATAGAGCACGTCCTACAACCGCTCTTAGTCCTGACTTTACTATGCCGACACACCGTTCCCACATGCCACCAAACCAAGGTGCCTTAACTGGAATGAACCTCCATTCGCACTTCTTCTCTCCCAAAAAAGTGATGATAGTAGGATCACTACTCATATCCTTTAGATATTTTGATGCTTGGACATAAGTGGGAGCATTGTCGCTAAGAATGAGTTGAGGGAATGAACGACGGGCACAAAACCGTCTGAACGCCAGCATAAATTCTTCGCTAGACATATTATCACATAGTTCTAGGTGTACCGCTCGAGATGTCGCACAGGTAAACAATAATATATAAACCTTCTCATGCTCCCTCGTCTTCAATGCCCCTGTGTAATCTAATCCTACCGCTTGGAAAGGTTCTACGTGCTTTACACGGCATTCAGGTAGAGGTGGAGCTGGTCCAGTTGCATATGGTTTACCCTTTAGTCTCTGGCATATTACACACTTTCTCACTACGCGTCGAGCTACTTGTCGAACTCTGGGTATCCACCATGTGAGACGTAAATTTGATATAATATGACATACCCCGTAGTGTTTTACTTCCCTATGTGCACGTATGATCAATAGATCAGTAACGTGATGTCTTGTTGGCATAAGTATAGGTCGGTTTGTGCCGTCTGGTACACCCGACCACTTCAGGCGACCCTCACACCTGATGAGGCCATTGTCTAGGTGCAACCTTAGTTGACGCACTATATTAGGCATTAATGTCTTATTCGAGCTTTTCAAGGATTCTAATTCATTGGAAAAGGTTTCTATTTGAACCCATTTGATCAAAGTTACTTCAGCTGCTTTAAATTCATGAGCGTCAATGTTGTGACCCCTGTTGCAGAGTTGGCCCGTTTACTTTAAGCTTGAGATTGGATACATATCGCAACACCCAAGCTACAACCCTGACTAGTTTATTATAGTCACCGAATCTTGCCCACTTCATGATAGGACCCGGTGGCTCATTTGGTTGGGCTGTAACTGCCACTGTTTCCAGTGGCAGAAGTCCCTCACCAACAGCATGCCATATCGTCCATTCACTTTCATGGAGCAGCCACTTTGGACCATGCCACCACAATTCGGACTTCATTAACTGGCTAGCCGTTATACCCCTAGTTATGAGATCACTAGGGTTTTCCTTTGTATTTACATAATGATAAGCAACGTCTGGCAAAAGGGCTCTAATCTCATCTACCCTATTCCGCACATAAAACTGGCAGAGACTTCTTGCTATGTATCCAGTTGAGTGCGACCTGACTATCGCACCATACGTGAACGATTTCAATATTTAATTCGCTCTCGTATGCTGCGCGTACATGTTGCACCAGACGTGCTAATAGCAGCATGGCAGTCAATTCCATTTTAGGGATAGTTACCTTTTTAACCGGGGCTACTTTGGCCCGGGCTGTAACTAAATGTGCCCCAAATGAAGTAACAACATATATGGCTACCCGTATGCCGTGGCGCTAGCATCGAAAAACGTGTGTAACGTAACGTCACCGAACGCCGCCACTTTACGAGGTATAGGTTTAGTACATAGGATGGCATATTCATTCAACAACAATGTCCCTTGATCATTCAGGTCCTCGGGCAAACTGTCATCCCATCCTATTTTACGTCTCCAAACTTCCTGCATTAGAATCCTAGCTCTTATGGTAACAGGTAATGCTAGACCCAAAGGATAAAAAAATTGCGCAACTTTGCTCAACAGACATCTTTTTGTGTGCGCTCCTGTCTGCTGAGCAAAAGACCTTGTTTGAAAAGTTAGTATGTCATGTTTAGGTTGCCAGATCATCCCCAAATTTCTGGACTTTTCCTGGTTAAGAGATGCCGTACCATCCACCTGTGTTAAACTCTGAAGATCTTCACTATTAGTAACCCACTCGCGGAGAAATAGATGTGCATCCGCAAACAATCTGCGTGCTTGCCAGTATGCATACAACAAATCATCTTGACTATCGCTAGTACCCTGCAAATTGTCAATGTATAATCTGCGAGATAGTTTACTTGTGTCCTCATGAGTGTCAGCTAGATGTTTTCTGATTGTGGCATTTAACAAAAACTGCGAGCAAGTGGCCCCAAAGAGTACAACCCGAAAACGGTATATTATGATGGGACTTTCAGAGTCGCTAATGTCGCTGAACCAAAGAAAGCGGGTAACATCTCTATCTTCCTCCTTTAGCTTGACCATCAAGAATGCTTTCTCGATGTCACTGGTATAGGCGTACTTCCCCAGCCTAAACCGCAATAGATGTTGGGACAGGTCCGACACCATGGACGGGCCTGTCAACAGGCAGTCATTCAGACTGGGTTGTTGACCTTGGTGGGCAGAACAGTCATACACCACCCGTATTGGTGTGGTGACGCTGTCTTTCTTTACCCAATGATGGGCCAGATAGTGAACCCTACCCTTCTTACACGGTTCCTCGAAATCGACTCTATCCTCATAACTCCGAAATACATCGTCATACGCCTGGCGTGTGCTCGGTTCGTTAGACAATTTCCGCTGCAATGCGCGCAAGCGACCTAATGCCAAACCATAATTGGTAGGCAGGCTTATCTCACTGTTCTTCCAGGGTAAACTAACTTTATATTGCTTGTCTGAGGCACAGTAGCACACAGACTCGTCAAACCTTTGTAGCGCAACTTCCGAGTCATAATCAGTCTCCATAGGATTAATGCCTATGTGATCCAATCTCCACAGTCGTTCCAGGTCGAACTCGGCAGCCATCTTAGGGTCACTAGGTTGGGAATCCTCCCTTCCCAACTCCTCTGCCGCGGTTACATTGACTCTATATATCGAGACCGTGTCGACCAGGACCTTTGACTGTGTAGTATGCACCTTTCCGCTCATGCAGTATCCAAATTTAGTGGGGATTAAAATTACACCACACATCTTTTTAAATCCAGGGTATACTACTTCATAATAATGATCCACACCAAGTAGAACATGCACCTCACTCTGATTTCCCATGGGATCTGACAAGTTAACCCCCTTGCTACGTAATGCGTGTTCTACCTTCTTCACACCCACAGATACATATTCTGGTAGGGTGTCTACTACGATACAAGTCATAAAGTACCGGTTTTTTACGATAGAAATATGAAATCTCCGCTATCTCGTAGTCTTGTTTATCAGTAACCCCTGTGAAGCCCTGTAATCGAAGAGTCTCAGCCCCTACGATTCGGTGCTTCAGTCCCACTAGTACGGACCTCTTTATAAAGGAACGTTGAGACCCTTGATCTAGAAGTACCCGACAAACTTTGTTACTGTCATTACCTTCCATGGGAATCTGTATTGTGGGCAATATAGTGGTGTCTTGCGTGCTACCTAGTGCCACAGTTGTAGTACCCTCATTTTTGACGTCTTTGACTTTATCTGCTGTAGGACACAACTTATCAAAGTGATGTCCTTTGCAGTGGCGACAGGGCCTTAAGTATGTAGCAGTACATTGTCCCTGCTTACCATGTTCTTTACTTAGACAACCTACACATAGCTTCAATCTTTTCGCCTGTGCTAGTTTTGTCTCATTTGTTGGGTATTTTATGCAGAAACTCCATTTATGTTTGTTGTTACATAGCTTACATAGAATCTGAGCAGGTTTCTTATACACACCCTCTTTCTTTACTTTAGTCCCCACTGTCATGCTTACTGTTCCCCTCTTCTCCACATTCTCACTCCCTCCCGACTCATACATTCTCCCTTTGTTCAACTGTAGATTATTGATCTCCTTACTGAACTGAGTTTTGAACTCCCCCAGCTCAAATGATCTTACCTTATCAAGTATTGCCATAGGAAGCTTCTGACGCAAGATAATGACTATCATTTCCTGCGTGGTAAGCCCTAGGGTATCTAGCGATCGAGTATGGCACTCCATATTTGCCCTGAAGTTTGTCAACTCATCAACCTTATACTGTGGTTCTGCGAGCCCCAACAAGGCAACGACATGGGCCATCTTCAACTGCTCTCTATCCCCGTATGTGGACTCTAATAAGTGTACCGCTTCAAGATAACTACCACCTACTACTGCAAAACCCTCTATTAAATGTAAGGCCTCTCCTTCCATTTGTCCCTTCAGATAGTGAAACTTGCGGACATTATCCAAAGAGGATTCATGAACCGTAGATCGAAATACGTCCCAGAAAGCTAACCACTCGGTTAACTTGCCCCCAAATGTAGGAAGATTGAGCTTTGGGAGGTGTACAGTATGTTTTGGGTCAGCCCTTCTATGGGCCTCATTATCGCCTCCCTTCTTACTTGCGACAGCACGCTGTAATAGGTACTTCGCTCTAAAGACAGGTTCGTCATAGAGGGCGCGATTATCACACTCTGTAACAATCTCTTCCTCCTCTGTCATGGCAGCCACAATCACCTCACTCAGAGCCGTAATACGACCGTGGGTGACCTGGACGTTTTCTAATCTAGCCTCCAATTCCTCTAGTTCAGCAGTAGTGATGAAAGTGTTGACGTCCACTATTAGCCTATTTATTACTACCCGAAGTCCCGCCCTTTGATTTTTAGGGGCTTTGTTCAGCACCCCACTAGACGGTGTCTCTTTACCGTTTTTGTCCATTTGGCTTGCGAGCCTATAGGCTATGTATCTAAATATTACGTCACAAAACCAACGGCCAAATAACAGGCTACTTAAGAGACGCCAACCGGCGGACTTCTATGTTATGGAGAAAAAATAGTACACTATATAGCAATACCTACTAATGGATCATATTGAACAAGAAAAAAATGTTAGGTCAGGTCATATGTCACAGGAAGTCTGAAACTGAAAAGAACATTACTGGGGAAAGATGATGGGTGGGATGCAGAACTTGGGCAGGTGCAACGATGTGACCCTGCATTCCGGCTCTAACCATCGCTTGGCTAGCCTTGCCAGTTTATCATAGAGTTGTTCCTGCATCCTGTTATATGTCCTCGTTCATTGCCTTAAAATCCCTTACTGGTAGCTAGTTCCCGGGTCTGGGCACCAATGTGGTAAACTATCAATGGAAGTTAAATATTACTAAGCTATAATGAATCAAATAAAATCAATCTAAATAAAAACTACTCTATATCTAAATTGAATTCAATCTGAAACAAGCTAATTTATATCCAAAGGTCTCACATAATAAATGTATATAATTATAGGGTAAGGTTATAAGGGTTAATATTAGCCAGGAATTAACTCACCAATAGTTCCACGTGGCAATGAGGCAAGGGAGAACGTTTTACCCAATATGGCGGTGGACAATGGGGAACGAGACTTCGGTCCCAAGACACGAGGCAAGTTAAAGAAAGAATAAATGATTACATGGGAATGGACATGATTATAATATATGCTTATCTATCAGTCAGTCATGATGTCGATGAGAGCGTCGTGATGGTGTAGTTGTGTGTATTGCTGTATGTGTATTGTGATTAGAGGCACAAAAGCACGATCAACTGAGGGCGGAAAATTAGATGTTAACTGGTTGGTGTTCGTGAAGGCTCTGGCGTACCTCAAAAGCACACCTTGCTGCCTTGGCAAACCGCCAGGAGCCCAAATTATCGTACCGCATTTAGGTTGCTCTATACGATAAATTATATTAATATATACGATAAATTCATATATACTACATAAGACCATGGCAATATTGCTTAATAGCATATTAGGCCTTTTATAACTTAACTTATTTACAATCTTATCTTATAATATACGATCTACTCGTCCTACGTCGTGCTGTAGGAGAGATCGTGACGTCACAGAGACATACAAGATCACAAAAGTCATATTCTATCGTATTTATATGATATGCTCCATTAACTCCCTCAGACATATATGACGCGATCGCGTCATATGGATAAGTGAACCAAAAACTCATAAGACGCGTTCGCGCCAATAAGTTTATGATGCAATTTTGCGTCATATGAGCTCAGTAAGTCCGATAAGTTAGCTTACGATAAAACCGTTGGTGGCAACCTCAGTCACCTCCAATAATTCTAACGGCCGCAGTGTTGTTGTGAGTGTAGTGCGAGGCAGTGGCAATGATACCGGGGCTCCCGCCTCCTCGGACTTACTGGAACATAATATGTCTGAGGGAGTTAATTACTCCTTCCATTCGTCAATACAATAGGCTACCATAGCGCAGTTGGAATATATGTACATGCTCAGATTAATATGCAGGATTTGTAACTGTATAATAAATCGTTGACTTGTGCATATTTCTTTAACTGTCTTATTAGTATAATGCATAGTGCGCGGAATTTCGATGTGAGTATCCTAAGTTTGAGTCCACGGAATGCCTCATGTATTTGTTGATTTCATTAATAGAGTTTATATGTGAAGTTGGTTGGTGTAAAAAACGTGATATATATATATATATATATAAGACATCAGTAGGGGGCCGAGGGCACCGCAGTTTCCATAACAAGAGGAAGAATAGTGATAGAGCTGCACCATACGCCATGTTTATTACTCGAATTTTCGGCATCAACAAGGTGCCATCTTCAGGTTATACAGACTGATCCTAAAAATATACAAAATAAGTGTTATACTATTGGAAATAAAATGGACCTAATGTAATACATTCTATCACTTAACCCAGTGAGACCCAGCGTCGCACGTGATGCGTCGGCAGTGTTTGATCACCAACTCCCAGCGACGCATCACGTGCGTCCGACATATAAAAAACACTTACGTGGCTCGTAAGGAAGGAAATGGCGGGAGAATAGGAGGGGGAGGTACCGTAGTGTGTGTGGGAGCCGGGCCAGTAGGTGTGAGCGGGCCGAGACAGCCGTGCAGCTGGTGGTGGTGGGCTTAGTGGGGATACTTTACACCCTTAGTTTACCGCCACTTTGAACCTTCATTACTCCGGTCGTATGGGAGCTAGAGGCTTGAGATTTATGTGAGACACTCATTAGGATGTATGCCGTACAATGCCATACTCAGTTTTCACCCTAGTGCTCCCGGGCGGGTGGTCATGCGGGGGAGACGAACTTTTGACCCCCCCCCCCTCGCCCCCCAAATGACCGAGGTGACTTTTTTTAATTTTTTTATTCATTTCTCACCATTCTCTTCCATTTTGGCTCAACAAATTTTTTTGAGGCTCCCCCCCCCCTCCCCCAACCCCCCACCTGCCCCCAACCCCCCAAAAAAAAAATATCCGAGGTGATTTTTTTTTTTTTTTTTTTTTTCATTTCTCATCCTTGTCTTCCATTTTAGCAAACAAAAAAAAAGAAATGAAAATGGCTTGGGACTGGGGTGAACAAAATATTATAACTAGCCGGGGCTCAACGGGTTAATAAGCTGAAATATACCTAGTGAAAAAGCTCCCAAATACATACAAAACAACATTAATCATAACCCCCTGGCCTCAAACTCCATCTTGTAAACAATGAACATCAAACAAAAAAGCTAAAATTCTTTGATAATTGATAAGCTCACACTCAAACAATTACAAAAAACACCCATGTACAGTACCTCAAAAACCTAAGCACATCGAAAGAGATCCACACCCCATGATAGCTAAGGGACAACTAAACTAACCCAACTCAATCAAACACAACTGTTCATACAACCAATCCCCAAGTTTCGGACACTAATTGCAGAGAATGATATAAAATAAAACATTATCTATCTATCTATCTATATGCTCAGGCCCAATCCCCATTTTGGGGGTTAGCCGACTCAAGACAGAGCAAGAACAGGGAAAACACAAAAACAACATAATACAACAAATAAACACAGATAAAAATCACAAACTCACACACATCCAGGTCACCCAGGAGAAGACCCAGAGACCAGGGTCACATTATGAATTGTATGAAACGTTAAGTTCAGGATTGATCTTTTTTATTAGTAATTTTTCACCAATAAGTGCTTCATAGTGGCTCCGAAACTTGGCAACTATTTGAAAATCCTCAGGAGTGTAGGGATGGTTTTGTTCTTTAGCATGATTACGAATGGCCGAAAAAAAAATTGTTTGCAATAATTGACCTGATCGATGACTTTTACCAATGTGCTCGAACATTCGCACTTGAAAGGCACGTCCAGAACATCCTATATACCTGGTTTGACAACCAGGACAAGTAAATTTATTTACGATGTTCGAGCACAATTGGCCAGGTACTCGATCTTTAAATGAGACGAAATTTCCTATGGTAAACTCATTCGTGAATGAGAACATAGTGTAACTATTTCAGACAAAATCAAAACTAGGCACGAGAAAATAACTTAAGGGTTTGGGTGTATTCTCTGCTGTATACAATGAACAATGCATATTTAACTTCTCTAGTAGGACCTTAAACAACAGGGAAAAGAAAGTTCTTGCATTAGGTTTGGATTTTTGCGTACCCTACTACAGAACGGATTGGCTTAAGCATTATGTGACTTTGGAAAAATGTTGTAATACCGTCTTAGATTGCTCAAAATTAGGATTATTGAAATGGGATATCAATGAAGGTAATCTTATAGACAAAATTAAGAACTTTAGTAGCAATAATTATGATTTGGCTAAACAAAACTTTAAACATGCTTGGTCTTCAGTATTTCGGCACAGTGATTTAGATTTACTTAAAGCTCTTGGAAAGGACGACACGATTGTAATAGTTAAACCAGATAAGGATAGGGGAGTAGTTTTGCTAGATAAGAAGGATTACTTAGATAAAATGTCCAGAATACTCAATGACAGAACGAAATTCAAGAAGATTAATGGTAGTATGTTTGATAACGTAATAAGGTTGGAGGATAAATTAAATAGAATACTCAGAACCATCAAAGAAAAGATTGGATATGATGTGTATAATTGGTTATATGCTTCTGGCACTAATCCTGGCATCGTTTATGGGTTGCATAAAGTCCACAAAGATAATTACCCGCTGAGACCCATTGTATCCTGCATTAAAACTGCAGCATACAATGTATCTAAATTTGTAATACCCTTAGTTAAGCCACTGACTACGAATCAATATTCTCTACCTAATTCCAAATACTTAGGTAATGAAATCACGTCTATGAATTTTCCTTCAAATTTTTTCATGGCTAGTTATGATGTTGAATCGCTATTTACCAACGTCCCATTAGCAGAAACTATTGACATAATATTAGACAAATACGAACCTCAAAATTGCAATGATATAAATAAGAGTACACTTAAGAAATTACTTAAGTTTGCCACATCTGAATCTTGTTTTTTGTTTGATGGTACTTTGTATAATCAGGTAGATGGTTTAAGCAAGGGATCTTGCTTAGCTCCCTTGTTTTCTGAAGCCTTCCTATGCACTAAAGAGGTGAGTTGGCTTAATAACTGTCCCTTAATTTGAAAACCTTTGTATTACCGTAGATACATTGATGATCTGTTTTTGATTTTCGATAAATTGCTAATGCCAATTTTTTACAATATATGAACAGTCAACACAAGAATATAAATTTTACTTGTGAATTAGAAGTGTTACGACCTGGCACTCGGGTACACAAGGGCTCTCAATCAGGACTCGAGTACGGCTCGCTGCCACAACGGAAACACACGATCCCAACCCCTGAGTACTGCCAGCCGAACAAAAAACACCAATACCCTCCAGAGTTCAATCTGCTATAACGGGGTATACAAGAACTCGGTACTAGTGTTCAACAACAGACTAATAAAGAGACAGGAATTATCTAGTCTGGTCAACAATCAAACAATGAAGTAAGAAACAACAACACCAAAGAATAGTGTTGGCCGAAGCAGAAGTAATCCACCCTTGACTAAGAACTTAAGAAGTCCTCCACCCTCTACTTCGGATCGGCACTATTACGTTACGTTAATTAATAGTCCTTAAGCATCGAGCAAGGAATCTTCTGATAAAAGTTAGATGCTTCTCGGATGCTCGTAAGAAGTACGTATCGGATTTTGAACAATAATTCAATAAGCAAAGACACTGGCAATTAAATACTATTAAAGGTTTAAATTGGCATAAGAATAATCAAAAGAATATGCAATAGTAAATGGCAAACATTAAAAAGAAGTACTCCGCAAATGCAACGGCAATAGCCTACTAGGATTGTGCTCGTGGGCCACTAATCACTAAAGTAGTCAAGCTTGCAACACATGAAATCAATAGTGCATAAACAATATCATACATAAGGAAAGCTTCAATACTATTTTGTATCTACTAATCGAGTAAAGTCTAGCTGGGGTACTGTGGGCAAAAGGTAGCAGTGACTGAGCAAAAACGGCTCGTAGCCTAGCGAAGTCCTCACAACTGTTTAAAGTATTACGTTAAAACTAACAAGTGCACTTTGAGAAATCCAGATCCCTTGTATCTGGTTTTCTCCCGGCTCCTTGACAAAGTAAAAGCAAACTGTTAGTAAAATACAGGGTGGTTAGGCTCTTGCCCTCACGCGCTGTAAATTATTAACTCAACACAGTCAGCCGCGAAGACAACCTAGGCTTCACTGAACCGAAACGAGTATGCAGGTTTATCGCTTAACCACTGCATCAAACAACAACTCGTAACACAGAAAAGCCTTACCCCAGTCTAGCATTACCTCGACTAGCAGAAAACAGGAATAATAATAATAACACACAGGGAAATGCATATACAAGTGCAACAAACATAAATCAATCCTATTCTAAGTTAACCCTTCCAAAATAGGCTATCTAATAGGCATGTATCTTGTGAGAACTCAAGCGATAATACGTTGGCTGACTAGCTCTGCACCAACGGGACCATGGAAGTTAAAAAGGGTAGGGAAAAGAGGAGATAAGAATGTAAGGTAGTAGAGAAAGTTCACATCAGTCAGAAGAATATATATAGTTAGCAAGGGAAATGAGAAGTCGCGCTGCCTAATGAGTTCTGATCAAAAAATGGCTAGACTTCCCTTTTTATACTCGGCCCTCTAGTGAGCCCAACGTGAACTACTAAGGACCGCCCACTGACAATCATTACGTAATTTCTCTCTCCTCTGGGATAGACAAAGGCTTTCCTAGCACTGAGGGGAGGGGGGGGGGGGGGAGTGCTAGTGAGTTAGGCCCACCTCCCGCATGCCGCACCCACTGACCCCCAACTGTGGCTGCCGCTTCTCCCATCATTACAAATAAGTTTTACACACAATACTTATAACTAATGATATACAATAGAACTCGTTGACTCAGATGAAAACAAAATACATATTCATATTACTTATAGTACAACGGCTCACATGAACTAAGTTAGGAAACTCTACATAGACTACAGCCAAAGTTCCTGCCCTGACGATCCTAGCGAGAGTGGGGGCATGACTAGGCATTCTGTACAGCATGCTCACACTGGACATGCGTCACACCTCCCCCAAGATTTTACTTGCTCAACCCTGAGCTAAAATCTGACAAACACAGAACCCCATCAAGACCCTCACACCCAGCGACCGCATGGCACTAAAACAAAGCTGAGTTTATCACCAAAACACATCTTATTATTAAACAAAAAATCACATTTTATAACTCCTCCCAACAATAGCAAAAAGACACAATATCATGCTCCCAGAGCGAGCTTACAGCAGCTCAGCCGTTTGATAGTTTGTGGACTACTCAAACTCTATAGGCTATGACAAACTTATACGATTATCTATATCAAAAGAAAGAGTTTTTATATGATTTTTTTATATTTTAATATGTTTTTCCCGGCTGCACTATAAGGGCAGCCTATTTTATTCCACTCAAACCCACACACCTGTGATAGCCTACGACTGATCATCCACCCTTGATAAACAATCCGTGATCACATTGTTACATCCAGCAATATGACGGATGTCCAGGTTATACTCCTGCAACATCAAAGACCACCTGGTCAGTCTCATATTGCGATTGTGAAATTGATTCAGGAATCTCAAAGGGTGATGATCAGTGTAGATAACCACGACTGGGCCATAGGCTGGAACATACACCTCGAAGTGCCTGAGCGACAGCACAATCGCCAGTAATTCCTTTTGTATTGTAGAATAGTTCTTTTGTGCAGCAATGAACTTCTTAGAAAAGAAACTTACTGGGTGTTCCACACCTTCATTGTCTGTCTGTAGCAAGACGGCCCCAGCCCCTACACCACTAGCATCTGTTGCCAGCTGAAAAGGCCTGTTAAAGTCTGGGGCCCTGAGTATCGGGTGAGTACATAGCAAATGTTTCACCAAAGTGAAAGCCTTTTCACACTCAGGTGCCCACAAAAACTTTTTGTCTTTAGATAACAAATCTGTGAGAGGTGCCAACACCGTTGAGTAACCTTTTATGAAGCGTCTGTAGTAGCCTATCATACCCAAGAATCTCATAATCTGCTTCTTGGTTGTTGGGTGCGGAAATTTATTGATAGCCTGTACCTTGTTCTGAGGAGGGCACATCTGTCCCCTTCCCACTACAAACCCAAGGTACTGCACAGTGGCTTTTACGAAGTCACACTTTGCCAAATTTACTACCAGACCTGCTTCACTAAGTTTCCGGAACAAGGTCTCAAGGTGCTCACAATGGCTCTCAAAGTCGTCATCATAAATGATTACATCGTCCAAATATACGGTGCAATTTGGAATGTCCTTTACAATTTCATTCATCAGGTTCTGAAACGTTGCTGGTGCATTCTTAAGTCCGTAAGGCATAACATTGCACCGGTAGGTACTCCCGTCCACAACAAAACCACATACCTCTTTAGCACGCTCGGACAAAGGTACTTGCCAGTAACCTTTTGCTAAATCTACTTTAGAAAAAAAACGAGCATTACCAATTTTGTCAACACTATCATCAACCCGAGGAAGAGGATATGGGTTAGTTGGAGTCAAACCGTTTAACCTACGGAAATCAATACAAAAGCGTACCTTGCCATCTGGCTTAGGCTGCAGTGTTACGGGGGAAGTCCACTTAACTGTGCCTTTCTCTATCAACCCTCTACCGAGCATATACTCCAAACTCATCCCTCAGAGCTGGTAGTTTTATGGGGGGCACACGGTACGGGATTGACTTAAAAGGTAGATGCTCCCCCACGTCAACATCATGCATAGCCTGAGTAGTGAGGCCTGGGTGTTCAGCAAATACAGTGGGGTATGAACCGAACAACTGACGGATAGCATCAAACTGCGGCTCAGGCAAATGAGCTATAGCCTCGTCAGCCCTAAGGCTCGAGTTGCCCGCCCACTGATCCGCTGAAACATGTTGATCCCAGCTATCCTCCTCTGAAGCTTGACTGTCCGCCTCTCCTTCTCCACCACGGCCGCAACAAGCCAACACAGGGACAGTGAGAGGCTCAGAGGGGCGCCTCACATTCTCTTTAATAAGGTTCACGTGACATAACTGGTTCTTTTTCCTCCTGTCTGGAGTGGCAACAAGGTAATCTAAGTCCGAAATTTGTTCCACAATTTTATAAGGTCCAGTGTACTTCGCAGAGAGGGGGTTACCAACCAAAGGCAACAAAATTAATACCTCTTGTCCTACAGTGAACTTCCGGAGCCTCACTTTGCGATCATACCTGTCCTTCATCAAAGCTTGTGATTCTGTCAAATTTCTACCTGCCATCTCCAGACTCTTAAGCATGCGCTCACGGCTTTCAAGCACATACTTTAATAATGGACAAGGCTGCACAGTCCCCTCCCAAATTTCTTTCAGCATGTTAACCCTTAATTAGCGGCGAGCAACATAAGTCGAGTTAAATAAAGCTGGACTATGTGGCGGCGCTCGACATAGGTCGAGTGGCAATTTCAGCACGTAATGTGGCTGAGAGAGAGAGACAAGTGGTGGCAGGAGACTAGCGAGCGTATGACTGCTCCAGACCACCGCGGCGAACCTACTGACACAAATCTCAGCTCCCTCCTCCCTCTCTCACTCGCTACATACTCAATTATGTACCGAAACTACCGAATTACCTGCTTTTTGCACTCGCGTTGCACGGTTATTGCAAGAAAACTATCCATCATACAAGGATCGTTATGGTGTCATTCGAAAGCTCTGTTTATGCCCTTTCAGGGATAGGTACTTGTTTTACGTTCTGGGTCTTATTTAGGCATGAAAATGATCACGTAAACAGCCCTATTTTGGCTAAAAACACCCCGCTGTGCGGTACATATAAATAAACCGCATAGGCCGCTCGTAAGGTGTTAAGGGGGCCCCTGACACGGTGTCCAAAAATCAGCTCGTTTGGACTAAATCCCAGGCTCTCACCAGGTACCTCCCGAGCAGCAAACAGCACATAAGGCAATCCAAGATCCCAATCCATACCGTTGTCAGCACAATAACACCTGAGCATGCTTTTAAGTGTAGCATGCCACCGCTCAACCACCCCTTGACTCTCAGGGTGATACGCTGACGATACTACTGCTCGTATCCCATGCTGTTGCATTGTTTGCTTGAACATGTTGGAGGTGAAATTAGATCCCTGATCAGACTGAATCTCCTCCGGGTACCCGTACCTTGAGAAGTACCACAAGTTACTGACTACCGTCTTAGCCATTCCATTTTTCATAGGGTATGCATCGGGGTATCTAGTGGCAACATCCATTATGGTTAACAAACATTTATTTCCAGCCTTAGTGGGAAGGAGTGGACCAACCATGTCAACAATAATTTTTCTAAAGGGTGGCCCAATCACAGGAATAGGGTGTAACGGAGCCTTAGGAATAACTTGGTTCGGTTTCCCGACACGTTGACAAATATCACATGAGTTTATCCATGACTGCACATGAGACTTCATCCCCGGCCACCAAAACAATTTCCCCAAAGCCGCCACCGTTTTTCTCACCCCTAGATGTCCTGCCAGTGGTGTGTCATGCGCCAACCTCAGTAGGCTATCCCTGCACTCCCGTGGCACCACCAACTGGTCCACTACTCCGGACCGCTTTTGCCAACTACGTTTAGGGTCTTGAAAACGCCTATAGAGGATGCCTTCTAAATAAACAAAATCTCCTGGCTGTGCATCGCCGTCCTCGTCGAGCTCTACAGCTCCATTAGCACACGTTTGGAGCTCAGGGTCCTCTAGTTGCAACCGACGTATATCTGAGGGTGCCAAGCGACCTAACTGCTCCCGGAGCAATGCATGACCTTCCCCGATACTGGGCTGCTCCCTCTGTCTCTCTCGATGTACATAACGTTGCTGTCGTGGAGACTCGTCATGCCCAGCCTCGTCACTCTCGATGACAGGCCCAGGGGCTACTCCAGAATTAAGTAATGGTGCTAATACTGAATCACCCAGGAGAGCCGCCGAGTCAAAACTCTTAAAACCAACTCCAGCTTTAGCCTCCTCCTGTTGATCGTTCCTCCGCTGATCTGAAGACGGAGGACTAGGCTGTGACACTTTAGCTGCCCGAGCTCGGGTGACAACACACGCCATGGGTTGTGTCTGGCACCGCTCGACCCACTCTTGCTCTTCCCTACTCACGTCGGCCGGCCTCTCGGCAACGACTAAGGGTAGAACCTCAGAAGCGGGCATTGCAAAGTCGTTGCCGAGAAGAAGGTCGACGCCCACTGGCAGTTTCTCCACAATCCCGACATCCAATTCACGTGCCACCTCCAACTCCAACCGCACCAGCGGGTATGACCGAGTTGCATTAATACCCTGCACCACTACCACCCGAGCCGCGTTTATAGGGTAGCCAGTCAAGTTTTTCATCAGAGTCTGGGAAGCACCTGTATCACGCAAGACCTCTACTCCATGCTTGCGCCCCGCCCACATCACGCAACCCCGCCCTCTATGGTCGCAAAAAACATCCTGAGCAGGGTTCGAGCCTCCCAGGTGCTTCTGCATTGGCTGTGCCTCAGCCTCTGACGAACTGCTCCGGGCAAACTCAGATGACTTCGGAGACACACCAATGTTGCAGGCCAAAGACACAGCTGTTGTAGGTGGTTTGCTAGGACAGACTCTTGCAAAGTGCCCCTTTTTATGACATGATAACACTCCAACTCCCCTTTGGGCTTCCCTTGGTACTGGGAAGGGCCCGGCCCCTTCTTAAATGGGACGGTGCTAGTCTTGTGGTCAGTCTTGGTATCATGGCTCTTGTACTTATTTGCATAAGGTATATCACTAACTCGGGGGGGTGGGGCGTCACGCCCCTTGTTACCTGCCTCACTACGCTGGGCAGACCCGCACCCACGAATTAGTGATAGCCGGAGGTCAGCCATCTCAGCTGCCTCCTGTAGAGCTTTTGGGTTCTTTTCTTTAACCCTTTATTAGCGGCTCACCACTTAAGTCGTATTTAATAAAGCTGGACTATGTGGCGGCGCTCGACATAACTCGAGTGGCAATTTCATCACGTAATGTGGCTGAGAGAGAGAGACAAGTGGTGGCAGGAGACTAGCGAGCGTATGACTGCTCCAGACCACCGCGGCGAACCTACTGACACAAATCTCAGCTCCCTCCTCCCTCTCTCACTCGCTACATACTCAATTATGTACCGAAAGTACCGAATTACCTGCTTTTTGCACTCGCGTTGCACGGTTATTGCAAGAAAACTATCCATCATACAAGGATCGTTATGGTGTCATTCGAAAGCTCTGTTTATGCCCTTTCAGGGATAGATACTTGTTTTACGTTCTGGGTCTTATTTAGGCATGAAAATGATCACGTAAACAGCCCTATTTTGGCTAAAAACACCCCGCTGGGCGGTACACATAAATAAACCGCATAGGCCGCTCGTAAGGTGTTAATAGTTAAAGTCATTTCTGCACCAGTACACTTATAAAACTGCTTGAGCAGAAACAGCTCAGTCAACTGTTCGGCCGTCTCAGCTTTCTCAGAACGTGTCCAGTTTTTAAGTGCATCTTTTAAGTCCCGGGCATGTTCAAGAAAGGTCGCCTCCCTAGTCTTTGTAACACCCCGAAACTTCAATCGATATGTTTCCGGTTGCAACTCGTATGCCCGTAGGACAGCTCTCTTCAATTCTGGGTAGTCAATGCAAGACTCTAAAGGCAGTGCATCATAAGCCTTCAGAACCTTACCCGTAAGTCTTGAGGAGACTAGAGCTGCCCACTTCTCTTCAGGCCAATTATGCTCCCTACACTTCTTCTCAAACGATTAAAAAATTCTGTGACTTCAGTTTCACTAAATACCGGCACCAATTTGACTAATTGGGCCAAGGACTGTTCTCTTACTTGGCCCTCACGGCCCATCCGAGTCCCTGTCGACTCTGCACGAGTCTTATCTAAATCTAATTTAGCACAATATTTCTCCGAGTCGTACCTAAGCTCAGCCTCATGCCTCCTAACCTCAATCTCATGCCTCCTCGTCTCATCCTCCTGCCTCCTGGTCTCATTCTCCTGCTTCCTAGCCTCAATCTTAGCAAGCTCAAGTCTAAATACCATATCTGGAGACAGGCAGGAAGAGGGAGCTGCCACTACTGAAGGAGGGGGGGCAAAAACTGGGGAACCACCATGTGCACCACCCGAGGGCACTCCAATCTGCCAATTCTCATCCCTCTGTGGGAGAGTGCTAACCTCCGGTAACTGAGTGGACGGCACTGTGGGAGTCGAGTGAGAGGGGATCTGGGGAGGAACCCCCCCAAACGCCCTTTCCTCCGAAACCCCATGTCGCCCACGCAACACCCAGTAAATCAGCTCCCCCTTGGACATCCCTACTACATTGGAAATGCCCAAAACCTTGGCTATCAGGTGCAAGCCACAAACATCCACCCCAGTCAGCCTCTCCTCCGTCACGTGGTACCGCTTACTCACAAAAACTCTAGCATCCTCCTCACTGGTTACTAACGGCACACCTTCAAATGGCATCTCTCGCTCATCGTCAGTGCTAATGCACGACATACTGAAGTCCACAAAAAAATTCTCGAGACAAAAGTGTTAAACTTCCTATGCAAGCACTAATTACTAAATTAACTGGAGTCTCTTAAATGCTTTACTAATTGCCATACAAAAAAAAATATTCTTCAATGTGCACGCTAAAATACAAACAAACAAATGTTGTACAACTCTGCAAAAATTTATACTGCTCACAAAATCCTAAGCAAGGTCGCCATTTGTTACGACCTGGCACTCGGGTACACAAGGGCTCTCAATCAGGACTCGAGTACGGCTCGCTGCCACAACGGAAACACACGATCCCAATCCCTGAGTACTGCCAGCCGAACAAAAAACACCAATACCCTCCAGAGTTCAATCTGCTATAATGGGGTATACAAGAACTCGGTACTAGTGTTCAACAACAGACTAATAAAGAGACAGGAATTATCTAGTCTGGTCAACAATCAAACAATGAAGTAAGAAACAACAACACCAAAGAATAGTGTTGGCCGAAGCAGAAGTAATCCACCCTTGACTAAGAACTTAAGAAGTCCTCCACCCTCTACTTCGGATCGGTACTATTACGTTACGTTAATTAATAGTCCTTAAGCATCGAGCAAGGAATCTTCTGATAAAAGTTAGATGCTTCTCGGATGCTCGTTAGAAGTACGTATCGGATTTTGAACAGTAATTCAATAAGCAAAAACACTGGCAATTAAATACTATTAAAGGTTTAAATTGGCATAAGAATAATCAAAAGAATATGCAATAGTAAATGGCAAACATTAAAAAGAAGTACTCCGCAAATGCAACGGCAATAGCCTACTAGGATTGTGCTCGTGGGCCACTAATCACTAAAGTAGCAAAGCTTGCAACACATGAAATCAATAGTGCATAAACAATATCATACATAAGGAAAGCTTCAATACTATTCTGTATCTACTAATCGAGTAAAGTCTAGCTGGGGTACTGTGGGCAAAAGGTAGCAGTGACTGAGCAAAAACGGCTCGTAGCCTAGCAAAGTCCTCACAACTGTTTAAAGTATTACGTTAAAACTAACAAGTGCACTTTGAGAAATCCAGATCCCTTGTATCTGGTTTTCTCCCGGCTCCTTGACAAAGTAAAAGCAAACTGTTAATAAAACACGGGGTGGTTAGGCTCTTGCCCTCACACACTGTAAATTATTAACTCAACACAGTCAGCCGCGAAGACAACCTAGGCTTCACTGAACCGAAACGAGTATGCAGGTTTATCGCTTAACCACTGCATCAAACAACAACTCGTAACACAGAAAAGCCTTACCCCTGTCTAGCATTACCTCGACTAGCAGAAAACAGGAATAATTATAATAACACACAGGGAAATGCATATACAAGTGCAACAAACATAAATCAATCCTATTCTAAGTTAACCCTTCCAAAATAGGCTATCTAATAGGCATGTATCTCGTGAGAACTCAAGCGATAATACGTTGGCTGACAAGCTCTGCACCAACGGGACCATGGAAGTTAAAAAGGGTAGGGAAAAGAGATAAGAATGTAAGGTAGTAGAGAAAGTTCACATCAGTCAGAAGAATATATATAGTTAGCAAGGGAAATGAGAAGTCGCTCTGCCTAATGAGTTCTGATACAAAAATGGCTAGACTTCCCTTTTTATACTCGGCCCTCTAGTGAGCCCAACGTGAACTACTAAGGACCGCCCACTGACAATCATTACGTAATTTCTCTCTCTCCTCTGGGATAGACAAAGGCTTTCCTAGCACTGAGGGGAGGGGGGAGGGGGGGAGTGTTAGTGAGTTAGGCCCACCTCCCGCATGGCGCACCCACTGACCCCCAACTGTGGCTGCCGCTTCTCCCATCTTTACAAATAAGTTGTACACACAATACTTATAACTAATGATATAAAATAGAACTCATTGACTCAGATGAAAACAAAATACATATTCATATTACTTATAGTACAACGGCTCACATGAACTAAGTTAGGAAACTCTACATAGACTACAGCCAAAGTTCCTGCCCTGACGATCCTAGCGAGAGTGGGGGCATGACTAGGCGTTCTGTACAGCATGCTCACACTGGACATGCGTCACAGAAGAAAATAGTTCATTAGGTTTTCTGGATGTAAGTGTTCATAAAACGGAACAGGGACTCACAACGGGTGTGTATAGAAAGCCAAGCTTCACAAATCAAGGACTGAATTGGTTAAGTTTCACTCCAGATATATACAAGCTAAATTCCATTAAAACCCTGTTAAATAGAGGGTATGATATATGTTCCACGTTTTATCTTTTACATGAAGAAATAGGCAAACTTAGAGATTATTTTGTTAACAATAATTATGTCAGGGATTTATTTGACAAGGTGTTGAAGAGGTTTCTTTACAGTAAACTATGTGCTCCTGATCAGACTAAATCCAATGTTCCTAAATTGATAAAATACATTAAAATGCCCTTTTACGGTAAAGTAAGTTATCAGTACAGAAAATAAAAATTGTTGAGTACGAGTGCCTGGCCAATTGTGCTCGAACATCGTATATAAATGTACTTGTCCTGGTTGTCAGGCCAGGTATATAGGATGTTCTGGACGTGTCTTTAAAGTGCGAATGTTCGAGCATATTGATAAAAGTCATCGATCAGGTCAATTTTTGCAAAACAACTCTTTTTCGGCCATTCGTAATCATGCTAGAGAACAAAACCATCCCTACACTCCTGAGGATTTTCAAATAGTTGCCAAGTTTCGGAGCCACTATGAAGCACTTATTGGTGAAAAATTACTAATAAAAATGATCAATCCTGAACTTAACGTTTCATACAATTCATAATGTTTTATTTTATATAATTGTCTGCAATTAGTGTCCGAAACTTGGGGATTGGTTGTATGAACAGTTGTGTTTGGTTGAGCTGGGTTAGTTTAGTTGTCCCTTAGCTATCATGGGGTGTGGATATCTTTAGATATGCTTAGGTTTTTGAGGTACTGTACATGGGTGTTTTTTGTAATTGTTTGAGTGTGTGCTTATCAATTATCAAAGAATTTTAGCTTTTTTGTTTGATGTTCATTGTTTACAGGATGGAGTTTGAGGCCAGTGGGTTATGATTAATGTTGTTTTGTATGTATTTGGGAGCTTTTTCACTAGGTATATTTCAGCTTATTAAGTGATAGAATGTATTACATTAGGCCCATTTTATTTCCAATAGTATAATACTTATTTTGTATATTTTTAGGATCAGTCTGTATAACCTGAAGATGGCACCTTGTTGATGCCGAAAATTTGAGTAATAAACACGGCGTATGGCGCAGCTCTATCTCTATTCTTCCTCTTGTATATATATATATATATATATATATATATATATATATATATATATATATATATATATACTCTCAAACTTTCTTCTACTCAACATCTGAGCTCTGGAACTCTCTCCCAGAATCAGTCTTTCCCTCTTCCTATGACTTAAATTGCTTCAAACTCCGTGTGTCCAGGCATTTTTGGCTCGAACGTCCCTTGATTTTGGCCCTGTCACTCTTTCAACTATAGGGGAGGCACTCGTTATAGGCAGGTATGCCTTTTGCCTCCCTCAATCACATAGGAAAAAAAAAAAAAAATAAAAAAAAAAATATATATATATATATATATATATATATACCGGTATATATATACATATATATATATATATATATATATATATATATATATATATATATCCGGGTTTCAGGAAGACGGAAGCAGCGGATTTCCTGGCAAGTGACAGCTGCTCAAAGGCACCAGGACCCTTTTCAAGAGCCGATTACGCAATTTTCTTCTATGAGTTTTTGGCTATCATTAGATTATTTTGTTCAGATAAGGAAGTGTATATGGAAATCAGAGGGTTAGTTGAGATAGTCTTTACCATTGTAATTCCCACAGATCCTTCCTAGACTGTATAATGATGGCCAGAATTAATACTGTCAACATGCATCATAATCTTCAATGGGCTAAAATATCCTCAGGACGCTTAAAGTTAACCCCTTGAGAATTATGACGTGCATTGACAGTCTGTTCTGGCTACCATTAGACAAATGTAAACAGCTTGGGAAGGATATGTGGGTGTTAAGGGTACAGTGGTTATTTTTTGGCTCTATCTATTTTATATTCATATATTTTTTAGTTTCCTCGCCAGGTCTTTATGAAGCTTACACACATATTCCCTAGAACACCTTTCAAGATAAATTTGTAAATTTTTCGATAGAAAAATGTCCTGGCCGAAGGCCGGTTTCTTTTAGAATTACAGGCTCGCTTTCGCTCACCAGGAAAACATTCAACACCTAAGTGGTACAAAAGGCCTTGATATTGACATAAAAATTGGACGAAAGGTTTTAAAATTAATAAACTATTGGATCGAACGTCATAAAATCTGAAAATTAATGGGGCTAAACACGAGGAAGAAGGGGATCCAAAACAACGACTGATCCCCGCTTAAAATGGGTAAAGACTACTTGAAGTAAGCCCCAAGCTTCCATATAGCCATACGAGACCATTCAACGACTCATCATATAGCCCAGGTCCTTCATAACTCGGCAAAAAGTCTTAAAATTTTCAAACTAATTGGGCAAACGTCTTAAAATCTGTAAACAAATGGGCTAAACATGAGGCATTAAAGGGATCCAGAAGAAAACCCTCTTAAGTAAAACTCTCCCCTTAAGCCAGCACTCTGTAAAGTCAAGAATAGCGTCAGGATTGGATCCCCTTTTACAGAACTCCAGTCCCTTTTTTTAACCTCTAATCTCTCATAACTCAAAAAGGACTAGAGTTATCGAGCTAATATTTCTACCAAATAGGAAGACTTGGTTAGGAAACATGTGTATAAATTGACAGCTGATTTGCTCTTGCCTTTTTTGAGCTACAGAGGTTAGAGGTTACGATTTCTGCCCAACCTAGAATGAACGGACTATAGCATTCTGAACCAATGTGAACCCTTGAACAGTATGAATGAACCTCCGAAATACTGCTAATATGTAAGGAGATTGGGATGACATTTGGTTCGTTATGGGATACCATCGAATCTTAAATGGTGGCCATAAATTTCGAACCTATCTCGGACTTGATCAAAGCTTCTCATTAACCTCTTTAGCACCATGGCGCCTTTAACCTTTGATTCTGGCTAAAATGTATTGACTTTAGGCAGTTTAAAAAGGACCTATGGTACCAAGAGGGTTCGTTGAGATCGTATTTATACATTTTAGTCGTATAGGTAGATTGAAGACTAAAGAAAACCGCTTAACCTAACAAGTGCGCATGGGGGTAATTAGACACCTCTCCCTGTGCGCATGTATTTGATGTGTTTCCGTCACTAAAATATTCATTGTACCATTAACCCTTATTTAGCGGGTGGTAAGGTATTTTACACTGTACCGCTCAGCGGGCATAATCCCGAAATATTCGCTCAATTTCACTCGCCCTAGTGCTGTTACTCTGGCTCCAATGCGAACGAAACGATCATTTTTGGAAAGAGCAACTCTTCGTCTCCCCATATAAGTCTATGAATGGATGTTATGAATGAGTGTGGAGGGTGGAAAGAGGTGAGGAAGAGGAGGTACTTTTTGGTCTATTTCCCGGGCGCGTTCGGATGCGTTCGCTTTGGCCTGACTTCGGCCTCTCGCGCGTCTACTATTCCTTCGGTAATCGGTCTTATTTTTATCTTATTTCTCCTTATTTCTGTATTCTCTGTATTATCTCTCTCTCTCTCTCTCTCTCTTTCTTTCTCTCTCTCTCACTCCTGTCTGTCTGTCTCTCTCTCTCTCTGGCTCGCTCGCTTTCCCTCTCTCGCGCTCCCTTTCTCTCTTCCTCATCCGTATATGTAATTCTCATTATTATTTTCTCTAACTAATCCCTCTATTTCATTTATTTGCTTGTAATATTTCTGTATTATTATATCTTGTTCACGCTTTCTTCAGTTCAGTTTCTGTATTCTCTCTTTCTCTTCTCATCCGTATATGTAATTTTCATTATTATTTTCTCTAACTAATCCCTCTATTTCATTTATTTGCTTGTAATATTTCTGTATTATATCTTTTTCACTCTTTCTTCAGTTCAGTTTCTGCATTCTCTCTCTCTCTCTCTCTCTCTCTCTCTCTCTCTCTCTCTCTCTCTCTCTCTCTCTCTCGCGCTTGCTTTGCAGGTTTTTGTTTTTGTTTTATATAATATTATTTCACAACACATTTCCAAATCACCCTATGGGGTAGTGTTGAAGACTCATTTTTTGTTTGTGGTGTTCCCAGGAGGTGTTATCCACATGTGATTGAGGTAGGCAAAAGGCAGTTATGTGATTGAGGTAGTGAAAAGACAGAACTGCCTATAGCGAGTGTATGAATGGGATTGAGGTAGACAAAAGGCAGAACTGCCTATAGCGAGTGTATGAATGTGATTGAGGTAGACAAAAGGCAGAACTGCCTATAGCGAGTGTATGAATGTATGTATGAATGAATGACATGGATGTATGAGGTGGACCAAGAACCAGATGGATGGATGAAAATCGAAACTTTGATAGACGTATATATCACGGTATACGGTAGAAGTAATTCCTTACAATGTACCGTACATCGTGATATATACGCCTATCAAATGATTGCAATCAATATACGGTATATATATAACTATATATATATCTATATATATATATATATATATATATATATATATATATATATATATATATATATATATATATATATATATATATTGGTGTATATTGATTGCAATAATTTGATAGGCGTATATATCACGTTGTATATATATCTATATATATATATATATATATATATATATATATATACCGTATATTGATGGCAATCATTTGATAGACGTATATATCACGATGTACGGTACATTGTAAGGAAGTACTTCTACCGTATACCGTGATCTATACGTCTATCAAAGTTTCGAATCTCATCCATCCATCGGGTTCTTGGTCCACCTCATACATCCATGTCATTCATTCATACATACATTCATACACTCGCTATGACAGTTCTGCCTTTTGTCTACCTCAATCACATTCATACACTCGCTATAGGCAGTTCTGCCTTTTGTCTACCTCAATCCCATTCATACACTCGCTATAGGCAGTTCTGCCTTTTCCCTACCTCAATCTCATAACTGCCTTTTGCCTACCTTACCGTAAGAAATTTACTGAACGCCTGCAAATAATACGCTAAAAAATGCTTGCAATCAAAATTTCAAACAATTTGAAGGTCACATGCAAGTATATATGTATAGGTAGACCCAGAGAGGAAGAGACAAGAGAGAGAGAGAGAGTGTCGTGATAATAACAATGTTACATATGTATCGTATATATGAAAACATTATATATACGGTAGGCCTACATATGTTCCCCACAATCATATAATGCCAAGCACAAATATTCAATCTTTCGTTGTTTGTATTACCGTAAGAAATTTACTGATCACCTGCAAATAATACGCTATAAAATGCTTGCAATCTCTCTATTTTCTCTAATCTCTCTCACGCCTCCTGTCTCTCTCTCTCTCTCTGGCTCGCTCGCTTTCCCTCTTCCTCATCCGTATATGTATTTCTCATTATTATGTTCTCTAACTAATGCGTCTATTTCATTTATTTGCTTGTAATATTTCTGTATATTATATTTGTTTCACTCTCTTTCTTCAGTTCAGTTTCTGTATTCTCTCTCTTTCCCTCTCTCTCTCTTCCTCATCCGTATATGTAATTCTCATTATTATTTTCTATAATGCCCTTTCTTTATTTGCTTGTAAAAATGTCTGTATTATTATATCTTTTTCACTCTTTCTTCAGTTCAGTTTCTGCATTGTCTCTCTCTCGCCTCTCTCTCTCTCTCTCTCCCTCTCTCTCTCCTCTCTCTCCTGTTTTCGCTTGCTTTGCATGGAAGTTTGTTTTGTTTTATATATAATATATAATAATTTACTTATCATTACTTACTATATCGTATAAACAGCGTAGTTAAGCCAACTTACCATAAATAACCGATAACACCAAACCGGATTAACGCATGCGGTTATGTTTATCACCTGTTTACTAAAGTGCCACCATTATCGATTTTCCTTTCGAGCCGAATGGAGCGGGATGGTTACCAATTGAGAGTTAAATAGTTCCGCTAGCATATATTGTTAGATGTTAGACATGATAAATACCACTAGAAATATGAATTGGCAAACATCCATAATAATATCACTTCGAAATTGTTCTGAAATTTCAAAACCAACCGCTAGTGTAAGTCCATTGCTGCTAGATCGAAGTAAAGTCTCTATATCTAGCGGAAGTCGCTATACGTAATTGGCAAGTACTGCACACTGCCGACTGCGATAACGTTTGTTGACATGTTTGCTTGATGTTTGCAGTTGAGGTATGAACAAAATAGTTTTCCTTGTTCAATAATAGATATTTCATAGTCCCACAGGACTTATTTTTGATATATTCTATCAAATTTTAACTGAACAGGCCTGCAAATGATAATGGCTATCAATGCTTGCAATCAAACTCTCAAGCACTTTTTCAATGGTCCACATGCAATTATACAAGTATTATATAGGTAGACCCAGAGAGGATTAGAACAGACAGGAGAGAGAAGTGTTGTGATAATATAGACAATTGTTACATATGTATCATATATATGAACAACAATAATATATACGGTAGGCCTACATCTGTTCCCCACCATCATATAATGGCCAAGCCAAATATTAAATGTTTCGTATGTTTTGTATTACCAGTAGAAATTTTACTGAAGCTCCTGCCAATCTACTGCTATAAACTGCTTGCAATCAAACTCTCACGCAATTTCAATGTCCACATGCCATTATAAAAAGGTATATTGGTAGACCACAATCTTCGCCACGCTTCGTTGTTTGCTTATATTATCGTGAAAAATTTACCGTTACCCTGGTTATCGTGAGAAATTGTACCGAACGCCCTGCAAATAATACGCTATAAAATGCTTGCAATCAAACTCTCAAGCAATTTCAATGGTCACATGGCAATTATAAATGTATAATATAGGTAGAAGAGACAGACAGAGAGAGAGAGGACAAGAACATCTGCTAGGTGTGATTTTCCCCTGGGAGGGAAGAGAAGATTAGTTAGGGGCGTGCCCTGGCCTACACCAGAGAAAGAGAGTACCAAGGATTACAGAAGGTGTAGAAAACAAAGAGAGTGAGACAGAGAGAGAGAGAGAGAGGGGTCCGTGATAAATATAACAATGTTACATAGGTACATATATTATGATAAAATAATATATAAGTAGGCCTACCTCTGTTCCCCCCCACAATCATATAATGCCAAGCCCAAATATTCAATCTTTCGTTGTTTGTATTACCGTAAGAATGTCCTGACGCTGTACTGAACGCCTGCAAATAATACCGCTATAAAATGCTTGCACATCAAACTTTCAAGCAATTACAATGTCCACATGCAATTATAAAAAGGTATACATTGTAGACCACAATCTTCGCCAAGCTTTCTGTTGTTGCTTATATTATCGTGAGAAATGTTACCGTATACCCTGGTTATCGTGAGAAATTTACCGAACGCCGTGCAAATATACGCTATAAAATGCAAAGGACTTTCTTGTAGAGTGCCATTTTGAGGACGTGTAATGTTCTCTGAGAGAAGAGCGGAGGCGGTGATTAAGAGCATAATGTACCTCCTGTGACCCGCTCGTCAACACGCCGCCGTGGACCTCACTACAGGGAATTATATACTGAAATTACCGTAGTTTAGGGTTTTGCACCTCGTGTTGCACGATCGTTGAAAGACACCAATTGATCGTAGAAGGATGGTTTTCGCGGGTGTCATTGGAAAAAGCTCAATTTACGCCCTTTCAGGGATACATACTTGTATTTACGCTCTGGGTCTTGTTTATGCCTGAAAAAGAGCAACGTAAACAACCCCATTTATGGTAAAAAATAAGATCACCCCCGCTGGGCGGCACAGGAAATATTTTATTAAACCCCTCACTCCACCCACCCGCTCGTAAGGTGATAAAATGCTTTGCAATCAAACTTTCAAAGCAATTATAAAATATAAATTGTACTTACCAACACCCACACGCAGTATGTTTCTTCGTCCAGGGAACTGTCTTCATATGGTCAACGGGTCTGTTTCCAACATCAACCTCAACATCACACCCCACGCAAATTATGCTTGGGATGAAATAAAAAAGCCCCCCTATGATCGGGTTATTTTCGTCTTCCGAGTCATCCACGACTACCAAACTCTCACCCAGACATTCGACCGGGTTCTCATCCAACAGCTGTATTAGAAAGTTCTGAAGAGTTCAGCATGATATCTAGTTCCTGGGTGGTAAGGGCCGGGCCGTGGTTAGTACGGGTGGCCCGCGACGCACTAAGTGCTGGCGGCCCACCCGAATCGTAACACTGGCAAATCTTGACCTTCCCATTATGGCTGCTTGAGGGTCACTGAGTCACGGGTCACGCAGTGGGGATATGTGGGTTGGGCCCTTGTAGTATACCGCCTGACCACGCAGGTTCCGCTTTCCACCTAAATTAGGGTGGGAATACACCCTCGGACTTAAGACCGTCCCCGCCATTTAGTCCAATTCTCTCGTACCGGACTTAAGCCCGAGCCCGCTAATAAAGGGTTAATAGCAGTAATACTTATCCATATGCGCCTATTATGTGTTGATTACTAAAGGTATTAACCTGAAACAACAATAAAACGAGTGAAAACCGCGTTTAGAGGGTCAAAATCGGAGATATAGCCGCCGAGTTGTATAATGTATGGGTGAGGCAAGCTGCGTTCCCCCCAATTTCCAACAAGGCCACTGAGACACAGTCGATCGGATACTCTCGCTCTCTCTCTCTTGCACTCGCTTTCTATCTGTGATGACCACCCTCTGCAACCGGCTTTCTAATGTTAGCACAAAAATATACCTCAGAATAAGGGAATAACAGGGAAATAGGTGCTAACTGAAGGAGGGGATGAAAGTGGGGAAGGAGGGGAGGTAGAGGCCTGATATTTTGCATGGCCCGAGTGGCTCAAACACAATAAAACAATAAACAACTAAAAATAAAAAAACATAATTTTTTTTTTTTTTTCGAGGTCACAAAGTTTTTTTTTTTTTTCTCTGACTCTTAAGAGTCTTCCCGCAGCTCGTCGGGGGAACTCTTAAGAGTCTCCACCGCAATTCCCGGGTTAATGGTAATCTATAATATATACAAATTACTTCATGTTGGTGTAATGGTTATCTTTTAACCTAATATTTACATTTCGTGCGGTCGCTTCTGATACTCCGGACTTCATATTGGGTCTGCTTAGTCGTAACAGCGTACACTCTCAGATATAAATCGTGGTCTTAAGTTTTCAAAGTTATCATCCCCCGGATTTTATTTTCCCCCAATTAATCTTCTTGTTATTATATTTTACATATTATTTGCTTAAATGAGATTCGTTTTTGGTGTTTTAATGTTCATATTGGACCAGGATGTGTCTTAAAGTGTATAGTAATGTATTCTAGTGGCTTTGGCCTTGAATATTGAACGGACTGAGTTTCTTGAAGTTCCAGTACATACGATATTCTTGACTTACAGTGTGCTGGCCTTAAAAATCCAGTAGGGTTGATAGCCCTCCAAAGA
>JAVRFV010000305.1:0-83946 GCA_032716605.1 Paralithodes platypus
TGTTTTCAGCGTGTGCGACAGTCCCTCATCCAGTCGTGCTGAAGCTTGCATCAATGAAGAAGGAGGACACTTTGAGCACCTACTATGAATACTGTATACTGTAATTGTAAAGTCTTTGTACATACAGTATTTACAACCATGAAATTTTTCATTAACCATAAATTTATTTATGATAAAATAATAACACCAACCAACATAATGAGAAAGCTTTAAAACAGACCCACTTAAAACATTACTGTACAAACCATCAACAGCACCAATCAATAATAAGAACAATAAATTTCACAATACTGTATAAATAATTAATGATAACATGCTAATGACATAACTTGACCTAATAATCATAATAATAATAATAATAATACACCTACGACTATACTACTACTACTAACTCCACAGCTACGATTAATAGAGTATTAATTATGATGATGGTGATAACATGCTAATGTTATTTGAGCATTGAGACAACTACTACCATATGCAACCATTTACCACCACGGTGTAAGCACAGAAACAATCTTTAGATTCATGTACATATTGATTCACGATTCCTTAAGGGACGAGCGTGAGTATCAAAGCGCAAAGTGCGGCAGGAAGATCCCTCCTCCTCCACCTTACCCCTCTTCCACCACTTACTCCTCCTCCTCTTTTTCTCTTACTTGATCCCCGCCGCCGCCGGCTTCTCCTCTTGCTACTACTACTGCTAATACCCCATGATTATTAATAATAATGATGAATGATCATACACATACAGTAGTAAATGTAACCTTTGTACATTGCGAAACGAACTGCATCCCAGCTACCGGATCCAGCCATGTTGATACCAAGTCTTGGTTACGCTACCCTGCCAGTTAGCAACGACATTTTCATTCTAAATCCTTAGATTTTTTTTCCTTTTGATCTATCGATAACCTGAACCCTTCCTACCCTTTCCTGCCGTAGGTAAGGACAGCACGAAAGAAGGGCCGCTAACCCGTATGCCGTTAGCTAAGGCAGGAGCTTAACCCTGATGTAGCGGGTGGTAAGGGGTATTTTATCCACTGTACTGCTCAGCGGGCATACTCCCCGAACTCTTTCGCAGTCAATTTCACTCGCCCTAGCGCCGTTTACTATGGCTCCAATTCGAACGAAACTATCATTTTTGTGGAAAGAGCAACTCTCTCTTCTCCCCATACAATTCTATGAATGGATTTGATGAAATGAGTGTGTCAGGGTGGAAAGAGGTGAGGAATAGGAGGTACTTTTTGGTCTATTTCCCTGTCGCGTTTCGGTTGCGTTCGCTTTGGCCTGACTTCGTGCCTCTCGCAGGGGAAGCGTCTACTATGCCTTCGTTAATCGGGTCGTTATTTTTTCTCTTATTTCCTCCTTATTTCTGTTTTCTCCTCTTCTCTCTCTCTTTCTTGCTTCTCTCTCTCACTCCTGTCTGTCTGTCGGTCTCTCTCCCTCTCTCTCCTCTGGCTCGCGTCGCTTCTTCCCTCCCTCTCTGCCTCTCTCTTCCTACTCCGTATATGGATTCTCATTATTATGTTTCTCTAATCTGTACTCTCACAACTCCTCCTGTCTGTCTGTCTTTCTCTCTGGCTCGCTCGCTTTCCCTCTCTTGTGATTCCCTTTCTCTCTTCCTCATCCGTTATAATTATGGATTTCTCATTAGTTGAAATTTTGTTTTTCTCTAACTAATCCCTCTATTTCATGTTATTTGCATGTACTATTTCTGTATTATTATATCTTTTTTCACTCTGTTCTTCATTTCAGTTTTCCTGTATTCTCTCTATACGGTGGGAATGGTATTTCGTATGAGGGATTTTCAGCACAAATATTCAATCTTTTCGGTTGTTTGGTTGTTTGGTATTACCGTAAGAAATTTACTGAACGCCTGCAAATAATAACGCAATAAAATGCTTGCAAATCAAACTCTCAAGCAATGTCTCAAGGTCACATGCAATTATAAATGTATGGGGCTATAGGTAGACCCAGAGAGAAAGGGACCAGAGAGAGAGAGATTGGTCTTGATAATATAACAATGTTACATAGTTATCAATAGATATATGAAAAAATTATATATACGGTAGGCCTACCTTCTGTTCCCCACCATTCATATAATGCCAAGCACAAATATTCAATCTTTCATTGGTTTGTATTACCGTAGAAAATGTACTGAACGCCTGCAAATAATACGCTATAAAATGCTTGCAATCTCTCTAGTTTCGCTAATCTCTCCCACTCCTGAGATCTCTTCTCTCTCCTCTCGTCGTCTCTCTCTCTCCTCTTGGCTCGTCTCGCTTTCCTCGCTTCCTCATCCGTATTATGTATTTCCTCATTATTATTTTCTCTAACTAATCCCTCTATTTCATTTATTTGTCTTGTAATTATTGTTCTGTATTATATCTTTTTTCCACTCTTTCTTTAGTTAAATTTCTGCATTCTCTCTCTCTCCCGGATCTCTCTGTTTCGCTTGCTTTGGCAGGAATTTTTGTTTTTTGTTTTATATATACTATATAAATACTTTACTTATCATTACTTACTATATAAATCGTATAAACAATAGTAGGTAAGCCACCTTAACCATAATACCGATACACCAAACCGATCCGCATGCGGTTTTTGTTTATCACCCTGTTTACTAACGTGCCACCATTATCGATTTTCTTGGAGCGGTATGGTTTAACCCCCCCAAAATTGAAGTTAAATCCGCCTAGCATATATTGTTAGATGTAAGACATGATAAATACCACTAGAAATATGAATTGGCAAAATCCCATAATAAATATCACTTCGCAATGTTTCTGAAATTTCAAAACAAAACCGCTAGTGTACGTCATTGCTGCTAGATCGAAGTACATGTCTCCTAGATCTAGCGGAAGTCTCTATACGTATTGGCAGTACTGCACACTCATCTCATTTCATTCATTCATTTTCTAGTGCCCTCAGTCCGGAAATCTTTACGACTCTGAATCTTACGATTGCCGACGGCGATACGTTGTTGACATTGTTTTTGATGTTCCAGTGGAGGGCGGAACAAAAATCTTGTCCCTTTGTCCAATAATAGCTTATTTCATAGTCCCCCCAGGACTTATTTTGCTATATTTATCAAATTTATTGAACGCCTGAAAATAATACTCTATAAAATGCCTTGCAATCAAACATTTCAAGCAATTACAAAGGTCACATGCAATTATAAAAAGGTATATTGTAAGACCACAATCTTCGCCAAGCTTCGTTGTCTGCTTGTATTATCGTGAGAAATGTACCATTACAACCCGGTTATCGTGAGAAATTTACCGAACGCCTGCAAATAATACGCTATAAAATGCTTGAAATCAAACTCCGCAAGCAATTTAAATGTTCAATGCAGTATATGTATAAGACCCAGAGAGGAAGAGAATGACAGAGAGAGAGGGGAAGTCAAAACAATCTGCTAGTGTTTGATTTCCCCCCTGAGAGGGAAGAGATGAGTAAGGGGCGTGCCCTGGGCTACAATCAGACCAGAGAGTACAAAGGAGTACAAACAAAGAGATGTGAGACAGAGAAGAGAGAGAGAGAGAGTCGTGATAATATAAAAATGTTACACATGTATCAATTATATAAAACATAATATATACGTTAGGCCTACATCTGTTCCCCACAATCATATAATGCTCAAGCACGAATATTCAATCTTTCGTTGTTTGTATTACCGTAGAGAAATTTACCGAACGGCCTACAAATAATACGCTATAAAATGCAAAGGAAATTTCTTGTAGAGTTCAATTTTTGAGGAACGTAATGTGCTTCTGAGAGAGAGCGGAGCGGTGGATTAGGAGCATAAATTACCTCAAGACCGCTCGCCACCCGGGCAATTATTTAAGAAATTCCCCGTATTTTAGTGTTTTTCACCACGTCGTGTTTTACGAATCGTTGAAATACAACCAGTGCTCGTAAAAGGATGGTTCGGGTGTCATTTGAAAGCTCAATTTACGCACTTTCAGGATACATACTTGTATTACTCTCTGGGTCTTGTTTATTTGCAGTTAAAAATAGCACGGAACAACCCCAGTATGGTACAAAAAAAAACCCGCTGGGCGACACAGTGAAAATATACTCCACCCAGCCGCTCGTAAGGTGATAAAATGCTTGCAATTCACCTTTTCAAGCAATTATAAACTATAAATTGTACTTACCAACACCCACACCAGTATGTTCTTCGTCAGGAACGGTCTCCAATTTTGCTCAAGGGTTCTGTCCAATATCAACCACAACATCCACCCCCACGCAAATTATGCTTGGGGTGAAAGCCTATGATCGGATTTTTTTCGTCTTCCGAGTCAGCCACACTACGCAAACTCTCACCCAGAACCTTCGACGGTCTTTCATCCAACAGCTTTATTAGAAAGTTCTGAAGAGTTCAGCATGATCTCTAGTTCTTGGGTGGTAAGTCCGGGCGTGGTTAGTAGGGTGGCGCGACGCAGTAGGGATGGCGGCCACCGAATCGAACACGGGCAAATCTTGAACCCTTTCCATTTATGGCTGCTTGAGGGTCACTTAGTCACGGTCACGCAGTGGAGGATTGTGTGGGTGGGCCCTTTTAGTTACAAACCAACCGCCTGACCACCAAGTTTTCCGCTTTCCACCTAAATTAGGGCGGGAATACGCCCACGGACCTTAAGTCTACCCCCCGCCATTTAGTCGCATTTTTCGTATCGGACTTAAGTCCGACCAGCTCCGCTAAATAAGGGTTAATAGCCTAATTAAGCTTGGGGTCCGAACGCGTGCGTAACGATTTATGTCAAACAAACCCAAGCTTTCGCCCGCCCCTCCGAAAACACGAAGGAGAAGACTCCTCAATGTTATTGTTCTGATGTCATGACGAAATTAGTGTCTAAAAGCCCCCATATTGGCAACATCTCTGCAATATTGGCTCCACTGAAAGTCGTCATCACAACTGAACCAGTTGACTTACAGAGCTTTACACTCAATGCCACAATACAGATTGAAACGCGTCACTACGATTATAGATGAGTGGTGAAAGTTCTAGCAGTGAAAATAAACAGAAATACGGTAGCCTAGCCCTAGACGTTTTTCAGCCATATCGCCCGGGTAGTCTTGCCCGTCATTTGGTAAGACACCCCGGGGAACAAGGGTTAAAGGTGTACTATCCCATCATAATCAATACTCACCCTAAGGGTCATAGAGTAAATTAGCTTATTTTTGTCTCCTCCCGAATTTGCCATTAAATTTATGAAAAGGTTCTGAATCACCCTGTAAATGTGGAGTTATATGATAGAATGTTTTTAGATAATAGATATGTGGTGAGAGTGATAAAGAGCTGTCTTACTAATAGATAGTGAAATCTAGCAATTCCTAGAAATTGGTTTGCAAAACACTAATTACACTAAACAAATATGTCTTAAAGGCGATTCACTAGCACAAACTATTTACATCTTAATTCATATCAAGAGATAACATTAACCATAAACCTGTTGAACAATGCACAGTAACCTCCCTCCCACACCCTACACAGTACACACTTCCACCTTCCTACACAATACCCCCCCCCCCCCCCCACCCCCCTTCGCCGTTTATCCCTAGCCACATAATTATGACCTAGAGGCAAAAGCGTGACGTCACAACGGTTATTTTGCCGCGGTCTAGGGTGTATTTGGTGGCAGCACTGGTGTATGGTATAACAACCAAAGCACCTCAGTGGCTTTTCCTTATTATGATAGTCTGTGCGCCCCCGCGCGCCTTCCAGCTGGCTTGCTGCAGTGTTGCCAATGTTAAGGGAATCTCCGCAAAACAGGAGCAATAGATTAAAGAGGGCCCGTATTAATATATTAAATTGTTGGTATAACACTTGTAAATTATTTAATATAAATTAGATATATAAAAGGAAAGATGAAAAATATTACGTTATATCATATACACTATAGTCACATACTCATATATGATGCAAGCTGATACCTTCCAGCAAACACAACAACATTAAAGTGTAATTTTGAATATATCTTTTATGCTACATGTTATGTAATGTTAATTTGTAAAGTAGCACTAAAACTGCACATTTTATACTTATGACATCTAGGGATATTTTTGTCTCACCATTGACGTTGGCAACTCCCGAATCTCACATCAAAAAATGGGCGGGTGTTGGAGGAGGTCTTGCTTGTGCACCTCCTAATACCGACAATTCCACGATGACTGGCCTTTACAGTAGCCTCTACTTATGTCTATTTAACTATGTCATGTCCTGCAGAGTCTCTGGAATAACGTTCAATTGATTAGAATAGCGTTATTCGTACAAAAGTTGGGGTGATATTACGAATTTAATGGGACAAGGATAGTCAATATAATGTCTTTGTGGGGGACCCCCTCCCATTGTCCTTTGTGATCTGCTGCCAGCTCTCGAACGCGAGATCCCTATTTACAATTTATGTCGTCTTCTTTTGCCTCTAGGTCATATGTATCATGGTGTAGCCCACCCATTCGTTCCCAGCAAATCTACAACGCCCATCTATGGGCATAATGTGCAACAGATTCAGGGTGGGGGGAGTGATGCCACTCTTAGTAATACCAGAGCGAAAGACCCAGCGAAATTCCTATTAGGTGGCCCAGTCGGAAAGGTGACCGACTGTATAGTCCCTGGGACTAAAGTCGTGGTATGGCTCTTTAGCCATCCATTAGTGGCCTCTGACGGCCGGTATTTGAAAACAATCTGAGATATTATTTTTTGGGTTTCTCCATAGATGGCTCTGTTTTGACACTTCCGTTAGCGCCAAAAGTAAGCGAGAAACTTACTGTTTTTTTGGTGGATTACGAACCATGCCAACTAGAACACGATAGATATATAGGTAGATAAGTTTATTGACCACACACGACCGCACACACTATTTCATATCAAGAATGCAAGGAATGTTAGTAGCTTTTAGCAACTTAATTACGATGTTTAATCTAGTCATGCTAGTTCTACTCCTTCATAGGAAATAAACGAAAATACATTAGAAGACTGTATTTAGACCCGTTCTGGATATTAATGATAAAATAGAAATTAATGAAAACCTAGCAATGTCGATAGGCACACCGGGTATTCTAATTTACCTATGGATGTTATATAGTGGATACAGTAAACATAACTTTCGTAAGTGAATGCAACACAAGTATTAGCCTCTTATACTTTCTTTTCAAGTAGAGTGTTTTAAATATCTAGGAGGAACGATAAAGGAGTGCGGTATGGAAGTTGAGGTAAAACAGCGAGTGTGTGAAGGAAGGAAGGTTTTCGGAGCAAGGAATTAGGTGGACGACAAGAAATCTCGGAGTGAAAGGTAAAAAGTGCACTGTATCCAAGGAATTGTTGTGCCAACAGTGATGTAGGGGGCCTAGACATGGGCATCTGACAGAAAAAGGAGAAAAGAGGGCTGGATGTGATGGAGATGAGCTGCTTGAGGAGTATGTATGGAGTTACTCGTGAGAGCAGATTGAGGAATGAAGAGATCGTAGGAGAGTGGGGCAGCAGGAACAGTTGTCAGCCAGAGTGGACAGAAGAGTGCAGAGCTTGTATGGTCATGTTGAACGAATGGAGATGAAAGGCTAACAAAGATACTATGTGAGTCAGGTAACAGGGGGAGATAGACAAGGCAGGAAGACCCCCCATTGAGAATGGAGGACCTGTGTGCGAAGGCTTTGGATGATAGAGGAATGACTATAGATCATGCTGGAAAGTGGTGTGGGACAGGAGTGAATGACGAATGCTTGTCCATAGTTGAGTGGAACACTTGGTCATTTGAAGTAAGGGGTCGGGGGCGCAAGTTGGACTAGATAATAGTCCCTTCAGTCGCCTGGCCCGGGAGACATTAATATGAAGGTGCGCCTGGAAGTGTGGTGGGAGGGCTTGTGGCTTTGGCTCCCGCTGCATGGCTGCCTGCCGAGATGAACCATCTCTGGGTGGTCTTGGACGGTTGAGTGCTTGAGCGACCTTTTGACCTGGTCTCTGGGGTCTTCTCCTGGGTGACCTGGATGTGTGGGAGATTGTGCTTGTTTATCTGTGTTTTATTTTTGTTTGATGTTAGTTTTGGTTTTCCCTGTTCTTGCTCTGTCTTGAGTTGGCTACCCCAAAAATGGGGATTAGGCCTGAGCATATAGATAGATTGATAGATAGATAATTTAGTTATATTTCATGTAGGAATTATATATAGTTAGTTACACTGTTTAGAATAATATTAGACATAGTGGATATTGGCAATACTATACTTTTTCATAACAAAATCTATTAAATTTGAGTCATTCCCTGACTTTCCTGTATCTGGTTATTTTGCAAAGTTACCAACTTCTCTGTCAGTGGTGGCAAAGCAGATATTGACACGCCTCTTCTCTGCCAATCTCCTTAGCGAGCCCCCTTCATTTCTCATTTTCTCTCCCACAGATTATTGCATATCTAACCCATTACCGGCTTCTCCTCATATTGTGTTGACTTGATATGAATGTGTTAAGATATCCCATTAATAACAAAATATTATATTCAAATTAACTTTAATTCCGCTTTTATGTATGGTAAGCAATTTAATTAAGTATACTGTGTGAGTTTTATTTATTTGATATACACGATATAGCCTATACTCTACAAGTTAAGTTCAAGGATACAATAGACTCGTCTTCCTTTAAACCATACCCACAAGGAGAAAAGATTTGTATTATTATTTACAAGACAACGCCACGTTTTGGATGACTCTATTTGTAGATTCTATTCGTTGTGAAAGGTGGCTGTGAAGAGCGGCTGTGAGAGTCGAAACTTGTCGCGTCCATGTAAATGATAAACGATCGTTGTCCACCAGGTGAGTATAATTCTCCATTCAAACATTCACTGCATTGTGAGTATCTCTCCTCAAACTCGTATTTCTTGCACAGTGACTTCACGATGCCAGAGAGAGAGAGAGCAAGTGTCAGGTGGAGGGAGGGAGGGGTAGTGGGAGGTGAAGGGAGGAAGGGGTAGGTGGGAGGAGTAAGCGGTTAGGTGGGAGGTTGAGGGCGGGGGGGTAGTGGTATGTGTATAGGAGGGGTAAGTGGAAGGTGGAGGTAGGGAGGGGGTAGTTGTTAAGGTGGAGGGATGGAGGGGTAAGTGGTAGGTGGATAGAGGGGCGGGGTAGTGAAGGAGAAATGGAGGGAAGGAGGGGGTATTGGAATTTGGAGGGAAGAGGGGTAGTATAGGTTGGGGGAGGGAGGTTGTGGTAGAATGGGAGGGTAGTGGTAGGGGTGGGAGTGAGTGAGGGCTAGTGGAGAGGTGAGGGGTATATGGAGAGGTGGATGATGTGAGGGGGTATTGGTAGGTGAGGGTGGGACCGGGTAGTGGGAGATTGAGGGAGGAAGGGGTAGTGGTAGGGGTTGTAGGGAGGGAGGTGTAGTGGGAGATTGAGGGAGGGAGGGTTGTGGGAATTGAGGGAGGAAGGGGGCAGTGGTAGGTGGAGGAAGGGATGGTTATTGGGGAGGTGGAAGGGGGTAGTGGGAGGTGGAGGTTAGTGTGAGGTGGAGGGAGGGAGGGGTTAGTGGTAGGTGGAGGGAGGGACGGGTAGTGGGAGCCTGGAGGGAGAAGGGGGTAGTGTGTAGGGAGAGAGGATATGGGAGGTGAAGGGAGGGAGGAGTAGTGAGAGGTGGAGGGAAGGAGGGGGTAGGTGGAGGTGAAGTGAGGGAGGGCTAGTGGGAGAGAGGCTTTTAGGCCCGGATTCAGAACAGTTGTTTAAACCTCCTCGCTGGTTTAAACCCGAGATTGAAACTCAATCCGGGACTATCGGTATTCAGAATGAAATCCTGAGCCGCTTATCCAGTCAATCCGCGGATTACTCGATCTGAGGTTTAAACCTGCGGGACGGTAGGTTTGACTGTAGGTTGACTGATCGAAGTTATGAAAACCTTAAATTACTCATGATTGCTTACACTAATCCATAAGGAAACCATAATATAAAATAACAAAGACTGGCACTGATTATTTGCAGAGTCATTGGAGGTATTATTCTAAGCAAGGATTACATAAATAAGTAATGACAAGTGTAAGAATGCAGCTCAAGCAGTCAATCCGAGGTTTAAACCAGCGGGAGGCTTGAAAGACGATCGATCGACCGAAGGCTTCTACTCGCCGATAAAATACCATATTATTATTTCCAACTAACTCAAATTGGCATTAAACCGATTCCATTATATTGTAAAAAACGGCAACAGCTGTTATATTACGTTGGAAATTGTCGAAGCATACTAATAATTATATAATAGGTGCCAAACGAACGAAGCACTACCGTAGCCTAACCGCTGATGTAGTTATTCGATAATAGTTGCTAATGTCTTAAATAACCTGAGATGCTTCTAAGCTGAATAATACAAATATTATATTTAAATGTCCGCGAACATTTATTAGATACAATACAGATGTATTAGGTTACCACAGAACCAATATTATTAATCCACTAGCCTACATGGTACACAGCAAATATAATTATTTACTGTATCCATGCACAATGTTAATCCTTTGTACGAATTAAAATATATAGCTTACAATATATAAGGAATCACAAGTTTATTTGCAAATGCTTTTAGCAAGTAGGATAAGAGTTATTTGAGACATGAGTTGTCTTTTTAATAGCCTAGTAGGATGTAATGATGCATAGTTTATATGATGAGTCACATTGGTTAGGCTACTGTTTTCGCCTATATAGTTAATGTTTTTTTTTTGTTTTTTTTTTTTAAAAGACCTCCGTCTACGTATTGTGAAAAACCTGTTATCCTCCGGCAAATTGTGGGGTTGAGTGAGTGAAGGGGGGGACAGTGAATGAAGGAGGATGCATGTTTTTCATAATACGTGTTGCTAGCCCCAAACGCGCGAGCAACTGTGGCTTTCAACCATCCGACACATCCCCTTTTATTAATGTGCATCACACATGTTACATACAAATAAAGTTTATGTTTTGTTTTACCCTACTGTTGAAAGACTACGGATACACCACTCCTGCCGGGGCCTCACGCAGTGGCATGACCCAGTCCTGTCGAACTGAGCTCATGACGCTGGTGGCATTGCCCCGGAGGATAGCCATCCCTAGTCTTTGCTTGAGCCAGAGGGTTTCCCGGGGTTCTCCTGAAACTTCTCTGATTTTACGGCCTATTTCATTCACCATCTTAAGGGTGGTAGGGCCGAAGACTCCTGAAGTTTCGAATGCCAGGGGCTCGAACTGATGAATTCTGGCGATGGCTTGATATTTTTCTCGCTTTTTATTTTCTGCTATCCGGGCGGCTTCACCTGCTTCGTCGGCGTTTCTGGCGGCGTTGGCTGTGGAGAAAGTGTCAACACATGTGGCATCCCACACGAGGCACCGGCCATTCTTGTAAGGGAAAGTGGTCATCCCATCTGGCCGTTTGCCGTCTTCTCTGTGAAGTCCATGTGGTTCGAGGATTGATGCCCAGTTAGCACTCTGCAGGGCCCGTTTTATGACATCATTTAGTGCAGAGTGTCTTGGCAGGCGGCCTGCGTTGTAATTACATGACAAGGCATGGTGACCTTGAGCATCCATCCTCCCATCACACTTGCAAGTGTGTGGGTGACAAACTGCCGCACCCACTCTGAGCGCGATGGCGACCCGGAGCGCTTCAGCATCCAAGTGAGTTCCAAGAGGTGGGATGGGGATGGCGTGTAACCACAAGCCACTCTCCGAACGGGCGGCTGCCTGGAGGCGTGCTTTTGCAACCTGGTCTGCATTGGTTAGGAGATTTTCTTGAGTTTTCTTCGCCGAGATGGTATCCCACGCTTTCTGCTTGCTCCTGGAGGTACCCTGAGGCTCCTCCTCTACTCCTGTACTTCCCTTCCAGGTGTTAATCGCTGCTGTTACGTCCCCATTAAGTGTCATTCCGGGTTTTAGAATAAAGGATGGACAATACGAGGTCGTTGGTTGCGATGAGGGAAGAGATAAAGGCTGGGGAGGCAATATCCGAGGCTCTCCGTATGCCCAAGCCCCCGAGGCGGACAGGAAGGGTGGCTTGTGTCCAGGCCCGTTCTTTAAATTCCACGTTGGTGATGCTGGTCACTGCTTCTCGGATTATGCTGTCTAATTCTTGGAGGCCGCCATTGTTCGTGTAAGTCATCGATGTGCGCAGGAGGTATTGGAGTTTTGGGATGGAGAAACTGTTCTTGAGCAGGGCCAGAGCTGAGTGGGCATCGATGTGTATCAGGCGACTCACGAGACGTTGAAGCTCCTCCTTTGGTTACAACGTATTTCAGTAACTTGAGCTATGTATACTATATATATTTGTCCATTTGACTGGGTATTAACAGCACTGAGCATGCGGTAGTGTAGTAACAAAGTATAAGTTTGGTTTAAGGGTGGAATAGAGATGCCCGTAACACAGATTTTAATAGCACTATCTCACGTAGCCTACACTTTCGTTCTCACTTCGACATTAATTGGTCTTAATTCGGCCGCTTTAGCTTCCCGTCATGCTATTAATATATCATGGTGAGTATGACTATATTGCTCGCTATTACTTAAAACAAGCGACATGAATCCACGTAGCCTATGTCGGTAAAAGTGAAAGTCAGTGGAAGCAGCTGAACTAGCAGCACGCTCATGATTGGCTAGTTTATCAGTTCCCTGATAATTTATTTATTATCTGTATTATTCCTTATTTATTCATTAAACTAAATATGTGTAAGCAATTTCAATGATTACTTAATAAATTATAATGCTATCCGAATCTAACGAGCTATTAACTATCACAGGAAACACAATAATAATGTATATATCATAAAGTAAACACAAGCGAAGTAAAGACAAAAATAAACGCAAGAAGTAAGCGAGAATGAAGGTTGTTGTTGTTGTTGTTGTTCCCTAAGCTGCCTGGCCGAACAGCCCCGAGTCCCTGAGAAAGGCCATGGCCACGATCGGGCTTTCCCACAGAGCTCTCATTGAGTGTAGATTGTGTTGTTGGCGTAAGTGGTTGTGTGAAATGCAGTCTTCTATGATGTGTTTAATGGTATGGGGTGCTGTGTTACATCCCGGGCAGGCGTCGACAACGGAGTCATCCAGTCTCTTCTGATAGCTCAGGAGAGCTGGATGGTGTCCGCATCTCAGCCTGGCCAGGTGGACTCTGTCCTCGCGAGGAAGGGAGGATTCGGAAGGATGGATTTCGGGAGGTCGTGCATGCAGCTGCGTGTTGTCTGTGAGTGAGTGGATGGATCGGTGAGAGATATGAGTATGGATGTGCTTCTGGAAGTTGGTTCGGGGTGGGCAGGGAGGGAGAGAGGACAATAATTGTGTGTGATACCGTGTGCTGGGTGTTGTTTTGATATTTCTTGGTGTCTGTGGGTGTGTTGCCATGTAGTTTAGTGGGTGGTCTTGGTTCGTGGAGGCTGCTGCCAGGAATTGAGTGCCTCTCATGTCCAGATGGTCTTTGACTTTGAGAATTTTGGTTTCTTGATGTAGGTGATCTGTGGGTGAAGTAGCTGTGCAGCCTGTAATGATCTTCAGGGCTTTGTTTTGAATAGTCTGTAAGGTCATATGATGTGTTTCAGCTAGGTTAGAAGCCCAGGCTGGGCTTGCGTATTCCATCGCTGATCTTATGTATTGTTTATATACTGTGGTAGTAGTTTCTTTGTTGTGTCCAAATTTTGTGCGAGCAAGTGACCTGAGGGCGTTAAGTCTGGGTGTCAGTTTCTTTTTAATGTTTGTGGTGTGCTGTTTGAATGTCATATGAGTATCATATGTTACTCCTAGGATTTTGGGTGTGTGTGTATGTGTTAGGGGTGTGTTGTTTATGGTGAGTTGAGGGATGTATTCGTGTTCTCCTGTCCAACTTGTGAGCAGGGTTGCGGTGGATTTGGCTGGGGCTAGATTAAGTCTGTTTGTAGTGCACCAACCATGTAGTGTGTTGAGATAGGGTTGAAGGAGATCTGTTGATCTTTTTGGGTCATGGTGTGTGCATGTGAGTGTTATGTCATCTGCATAGGAGGCTAAGTTTATTTGGGGCGTATTGGGTGTAGTTATATCGTGCATGTACAGATTGAAGAGTGCGGGCGATAGGACAGATCCTTGTGGGACTCCGTTTGGAAAGTTTCTGATTTTAGATGACTGACCGGCAAAAGATACGTGTGCACATCTGCCTGCTAGGAAGTTGGCCAGCCACCTTTTTGTGTTGTTGTGCATGTTTGTGTTGTAGATTTTGTTTGTTAGGTTGTGGCGGTGGATGGCATCGAAGGCTTTACTAATGTCGAGTGTGGCTAATAGTGATCTGTGTGGTGGTCTAGCTGAGTTGATGCCGTCGAAAGCTCTTTGTGTAAGGTCTGTGAGAAGAGTGTTTGTGGAGTGCAGTGGCCTAAAGCCATGTTGTGTTGGAGCTAGGGGTAGGTCAGGTGTAATTAGTTGTAATACTAGGCGTTCCATGACTTTGGAGGGGGAGCAAAGAAGTGTGATGGGGCGGTGCGAGGAGGGTAGCGTGGGGTCTTTGTTGGGTTTGGGGAATGTGATGATGATACCATGCTTCCAAATGTCTGGTATTGTGTTGTGTGAATAGCTGTAGTTTGATATGTTAGTGAGTGCTTGTATGCCTTGTGGTCCCAGGTGTCTGAGGTGTATGTTGCTTATGTTGTCTAGGCCACAGGCGGGTGAGTGCTTGAGATTGTTGATGATATGCTTTGTCTGGTGATTGGTGAAGGGTGTATAGTCAGGGTCTGTGGGGAATTGTCTCTTACGTCGGATGACACGTCGGTCGTCTTTGTGAGGTTTTAGGTGGCTGACATGTTAAAAGTGATTGATGAGAGTGTTTGCTTGTTGTTTACATGAAGGAGTAGAGTCTGTTGTTGTGATTGCAGCATGTGATTGTGTTGTGTTGCTGTTGAAAAGTGTGATGCTGTTTAGTGTTTTGTAGAGTTTTTTGGGGTTTGTTTTGTGATCAAGTGTTTGTAGGAAGTTATTCCAATTTAGTTTTTGTTGTTCTTGTATTTTGTTGTTAGTTTGGGTGTTGAGTGCTTGAATTTGTTGTGATGTCTTGTGTGTGGGGTGCTGGGGAGTGTTTCAGTATGTCACGTTGTCTGATGAGGTTTTGAATTTCTGGTGTGAAGTTGGGGTTGTGTCTTTTCCTGTTACCTCTTGGAATGTGTTTCTTGTCAGAGTTTTGGATAGTTTTATTGAGTATGTGTACAGCATTGTTGATGTTAGTGATGGGTGTACTGTTTAGAGTTGTGAAGTGTTGTTCTGTCTCATTTGTGAATGCTTCCCAGTTAGCTCTTTTATAATTGGTGTATGTGTGTTTGTGGCTAGCTGGGGTGAGTCTGGTTTTGGTGGTGATAATGATCGGGAGGTGGTCTGATTAGCTTAGCCAATCGCATGCCATGCTTTATGTATTACACTTTTGAAATAGGCAGTGATGGCATTAAATATATGATATAGATAAAATGGCTCATTCATGTGCTTATTGGCTAACTGCATTCCGTACGGCACTGTGATTGGCTGTTGCAAACCTTCGACTTAAAAAGAGTTTTAAGCCGTGGATTACTCAATCTCGATCTCAATCCCGTGTTCTGAATACGGATAAACCTTTGTGTTCGATCCAGGATCGAGTGATCTCAATCCCGGGTTTAAACCTGCCCCGAAATCCAAGGTTTAAACCACTGTTCTGAATTCGGGCCCTAGGATTTGGCGGGTCAATATGGGCAGCTTATATTACCCATACAGTAAAAGAAAACAAATGTAGTCTGTACATCTTGAATTTTAGAAGATTCCTCTCGTGTAGCAAGGTATGCATTATTAGGCAGCATGCGGCTCGCTGGTGTAGTGACTAGCGTCTTGGACTTCCACCCAGAAGGCCCAGGTTCGCGCCCACGCTCGGCGCATTAAAAGTTTTTTCACAAGCACTGAGTCATTACCGTCCCTCATGAGCAAGGGGATGGGGTAGTAGTACAGGACCCCAATGGAAATACGCCTAATCGGCCTTATTGGGTTATCCTTAGCTGGCGCATGCGCTAGCTATAAGAACTATTATTATTATTATTATTATTATTATTACAACAGGATAAAAATAATAGGGACATATTTTGTAATGGGTAATGAACTGGGTATGTTGCCCTGTATAGTGGAAAGATTTTCTCGATTCATGTAATAGGAAAGTTCAAAAAAGTATTTTATAAATATAATTTATCTTTTGTAAGCCAATAATCTTAACATGGTAGACAATACAACCTACTATCATTCAGATTTATTAACTGGTAAAAAAGGGATGCTTGACCTGTTAAGCAAAGACATAACTAGAAAACTTAACACAAATAATTGTGTCAATAATTGTGTCAGTCGATGCGAGAAGAGAGGAGTTCTCCAGGGCACTGGATTTAATGTGGAGTAGAAGGCTTATGAAACCTTGTATAAAATAGTTACCATGAAAAGATATTCAATATTATCAAATACTGACAAGGCCCGATGATTATCAAACCACTAAACAATATGAGGTATACTGTATAATATAAACAATAAACACAATTAGAGGTATACTGTATAATATAAACAATATGAGGTATACTGTATAATATAAACAATAAACACAATTAGAGGTATGCAGTATAATATAAACAATATGAGGTATACTGTATAATATAAACAATAAACACAATTAGAGGTATGCTGTATAATATAAACAATATGAGGTATACTGTATAATATAAACAATATGAGGTATACTGTATAATATAAACAATAAACACAATTAGAGGTATGCTGTATAATATAAACAATATGAGGTATACTGTATAATATAAACAATAAACACAATTAGAGGTATACTGTATATAAACACCATATTATGAGGTATACTGTATATAAACAATAAACACAATTAGAGGTATACTGTATAATATAACAATAAACACAATTAGAGGTATACTGTAATAAAAACAATATGAGGTATACTGTATAATATAAACAATAAACACAATTAGAGGTATGCTGTATAATATAAACAATATGAGGTATACTGTATAATATAAACAATATGAGGTATACTGTATAATATAAACAATAAACACAATTAGAGGTATGCTGTATAATATAAACAATATGAGGTATGCTGTATAATATAAACAATATGAGGTATACTGTATAATATAAACAATATGAGGTATACTGTATAATATAAACAATAAACACAATTAGAGGTATACTGTATAATATAAACAATAAACACAATTAGAGGTATACTGTATAATATAAACAATATGAGGTATACTGTATAATATAAACAATATGAGGTATGCTGTATAATATAAACAATAAACACAATTAGAGGTATGCTGTATAATATAAACAATTGACACAACTAGGTTTTTTTTTTTGTATTCTACCCATACAAATATCTTAACTACCTTACTACAGTCTGGGAAGCTGTTTAAACTTTTCGGTAATCCCTAAATCAATCTCATGCCTTATTTTTAGCTATTATCTCTTATTATACATCATTATATAGAAAGTATCCATGGAAGAAAAAGGTTTAATAAGACCTAGTTTGACTTGTGAATCATTGGATGTTTACGTTAACTCCCAATAATACAACCCCATAAAGTACTAAAAGAGCTATAGTTCTTTTTTCCTTGCTTCGGAAAGTTTCATAAACTTTCACTCTCCTCCATAAAGATATGAGATATAGACGGTATGGGAATAACATATGGCTATTATTTATTACACTACGATCAAACTCTGTTGAAGGAGGTATGAAATAGTGAAAAATATTAACGTTTGTAGTGGTATTATTTTAATAATAAAACAGTCGTCGGGATGATCGAAGGGTGGTGTGATACAGGCCAAGGTTGGGCGGAGGGATCTCCAACACAATTTACTGTTTGGAATGATTGAATTACATAAATTACAATATTGCTTTAATACAGTATTATACTGTATATTAATATTCATATAGGTAATCCTTTAATTGTTTCCTTCTATTGTTCCTCGACATTATAATAATATCATATATTTTGTGTTTTAATTAATGTTATGTTACACCATGTTGTCATTCCTATGAACCATACCACATTCCACATTATTTGTGTTGCATTGTTAATATCCAAATCTCAATATTATATACATATTATTGGCGCTAGTAATACCGTCAGTTAACGACCTATACTATAAACACCCATTATTGGTTATATTATTCGCATGAATAAACTACTGTGTATAGGGATATATACCTATATATTACCTATAAAGGAAAATGTCAGACACCACTTCTAACTTTGAAATGTGTGCCTCTTACATCTGGCATGGATACCCAAGGAATTTTTGCTTCCTGTTAGCATATAATTATATTCCATACATTCAATAATGAAGTAGTGTGTTTGTGCGTGTGTGTGTGTGTTCTAGTTGGCATGGTCGTAATCCACCAAGAAACAGTAAGTTTCTCGCTTACTTTTGGCGCTACCTGGACATATCGAACAGAGCCATCTATGGAGAACCAAAAACATCATATCTCAGATTGTTTCAAATACCGCCGTCAGAGGCCACTAATGGATGGCTAAAGATCCATACCGCAACATTAGTCCCAGACTGTACATGCTAAGATTGGTATACAGGATTCGAAACTGCATAATATATTGTAGGCTTGTGCAGCATTCTTTAACTGTCTTCGTTGCGCAATGCATAAGTGTGTTGATTTTCGGTGTGAGCGTACTGGGTTCGAATCCCCGGACTGCCACATGTGTTTGTTAATTTCAATAATCGAGTTTAGGAGTAAAGTTGGTTGGTGGAGAGAACATAATAATTAATTCTGGTTCAGGAGTAGTTTATAGAGAGGCCTTCCTTAGGGTTAAGCGCCCCATTAATTATTATGTATGTTGTTTTACTCCTTCAGCTCATCAAGCAGCACAAGGATTCAATAAACGTGTTGGAGACGGTGAGGGGGGTTGCCGACATGCCAAAAACATTGCTCCAGTCCAAGATACGGAGCTTCACTGAATATTTGGAGTGTAGGATGCTGAGGATGGAGCCTGAAGTGGTGGAAATTTTCATGGGGGATGTGGATCAACTTGGCATTCCAGACAATGAAGGCCTCAAGACCTCAAGTTGTGGCTGCAGCTCCAACCATACTTCCTGTGGTATCGAGACAGGCGGACCCACCAGTAACAGTGTTGCAGACACCAGTGGCAAGTTTCGCAAGCACAAACACTTACGTCGCACCGTCACATTACCCGCCTGTCCAATACCAAGTGCCACCTGGGTATCCATCGGACGAGCCGCGGCATGTAATAACTCAACTGCTGGGTCAGGTTCAGGGACAGCCACCTCTTGTCCCTGTCGCAGGTCCATCCCATCAGCCTCAACTATATACACTCCACTACCATACTATGCCACCTCCACGTCACTCTCAGCCAACCCAGATGTTGCGGGCCCCATCACCGTCACTTGCACTGTCACCTACGGGATTCCCAGTTATGTCGCCAGGGGGACCACCAACACCATCAACACCAGCCACAACGATGGACACCCTGCTGCGAACCCCTGGCGTGGCAACCAGCACGATCGCCCACATTGAATAAAATTATTATTGATTTTTTAATAAAGATATTAAGCACAAAACTTCACATTTCTATTATTTTCATCTCTTCCATGTTTCATTGTTGATAAACTATATTTTCAAATTGAGTTAGCTTATTTACTTAAATTGAATCATAATTGTTGTTGCAGTACAGTCAATATGTAAAGTGAGTCAGCAAAGACATGTATAGAAAAAGGCAAATTATTTATGATACATTGTAGGTACAATATATATATATATATATATATATATATATATATATATATATATAATTTTAACAAAGAAAATGAATATTATACAGTATATATCCTATACACAAAATAAAACTAATACAAATAATAAAACATTTATTTGGCAATTAAATGGTTTTCTCGGTATATTATAAACAATACAAAAACGCATTTAGAAGCCCGCAGTCACTGTAGTAAAAATATAGGTCAACCATAGAATTAGACACCTGGTAGTCATTATACATGAATGTTCCTGGTTGAGCTTTATGAAAGACATTATATATAGAGTACGCATTTCATGTATAGGATACTTTATGAATATAAGATATTATTAATATGTTAACCCTTCTTTGGCGGCGCGCAACTTATGTCGTGTGAAATAAATTTGGACTAAGTGGCGGTTCACAACTTATGTCGTATGCCATTTTCAGCACGTAATGTTGCAGAGAGAGAGAGCTGAGCGGTGTGAGGAGCGTAGTAAGGCTATGACCGCCGCCCACCACCGCGGTGGGCCAACTGAAGTGAAAACCACCCTTCCATCCCCCCTCACACTCGCTACACAGGGAATTATGTAGGGAAAGTACCTAATTACATGTTTTTTGCACTCGTGTTGCGCGATCGTTGCAAGAAAACCAGTGGTCGTACAAGGATGGTTGGGGTGTCATTGGAAAGCTCTGTTTATGCCCTTTCAGGGATAGATACTTGTTTTACGCTCTGGGTCTTATTTAGGCATGAAAATGATCACGTAAACAACCCTATTTAGGGTGAAAACACCCCCCTGGGCGGTACATATAAATTACCGCCTAGGCCGCTCGTAAGGTGTTAATAAACCTATGAAAAGAGTATGGACAAATCTACTCGCACAGCTACACAATGAACAATTTTAATTATAATGAAAGGTATGAGTTACTTGAAGCCGTGTGTTTTATATATATATATTTTTTTTAATAATTTAGATGGCCGCATTCACTGTAGTAAAAATATACGTCAACCATCGGATGAGGCACCTGGTTGTCGTTAAGAACATAAGAAAATGAGAGTCTGCAAAAAGCCGATCGGCCCATACAAGTCAGATCCCTGTCACACCCAACCCAAATTTCAAGGCCAGGCCCACCTCACTAATCCCTTGAGTACTGACCCCAACAAAACGGTCAGAGATTTACACAAGATTACAGGGGTCTGCTGAGCGCCGATTTGCCCAGACCTCGTAGATCCCCCTCACACCCAACCCCTCTCGTCCATATGCCTACCTAATTTTATCTTAAAAACTCACTACCGTATCCTGCTTTAGCTTTATGCAAGACAATATCTATAGGTTACACATTCCATGTATTGGGTACTTTATGAATAAAAGTCTGAAAAGTAAAGGAGCTAAGCATGATAGAGAAGGGTGCCCAGAAAAAGAAAAAAACCCATCTCTCCTTAAACACCTGCACCACATCCACCAACAATGTACTGTATATCCTATAATTGTATACTTCCCCATGGAGACCTCTAGCTCCTCAAAAAACCTCCTAAATCCGTTCCTTGATACGATCTCCTTAAACACCTGTGCCCCATCCACCAACAATATATATCCTATACAGTAATTGTATACTTCCCCCTGGAGACCTCTAGCTCCTCAGTAAACCTCCTAAATCCGTCCCTTGATATTTTCTCCTTAAACACCTGCGCCCCATCCACTAACAATGTATGTCCTTTAATTGTATACTTCCCCCTGGAGACCTCTAGCTCCTCAGTAAACCTCCTAAATCCGTCCCTTGATATTTTTAAGCCGGTCATTAATTTCCTAACTACCGCTTGGGGGTGGCCGACTCAAGACAGAGCAAGAACAGGGAAAACACAAAACACAAGACAGAACAATGAACAAACACAGACAAAACACAAAATGCACACACATCTAGGTCACCCATGAGAACACATATTTATATATTTATTTAATATTAATTATGTGATAATAGATTGGTTGGTGAGACTTTTCAATGTGTGCTTTGCTGTGTCAATGGTACCAATAGACTGGAAGAGTGCATGTATTGTGCCGTTGTACAAGGGGAAGGGAGATCGGCAGGAGTGTTCAAGTTATAGAGGTATTAGTTTATTGTCAGTGATGGGAAAGCTGTATGGCATGGTGTTGATAGAGAGGATAATAAAGTGTACGGAAGTTGCAATAGGAGAAGAACAGTGCGGTTTTAGGAGGGGAAGAGGGTGCGTGGATCAGATGTTTGCAGTAAGACAGTTATGCGAGAAGTATTTAGAGAAGCATAAGGAGATATTTTGGGCTTTTATGGACTTGGAAAAAGCGTATGATCGTGTGGACCGTGAAGCAATGTGGAAGGTGTTAAGGATTTATGAAATAGGAGGAAATTTGTTAGAAGCAGTTAAGAGTTTTTATGAAGGGAGCAGAGCATGTGTGAGAGTAGGAAATGGTGAGTTGAGTGAATGGTTTGAGGTAAAGGTAGGTTTGCGACAGGGTTGTGTAATGTCACCATGGCTGTTTAATATGTTTATGGAAGGTGTGATGAGGGAGGTGAAAAGGAGAACTATGGGAAGAGGATTGGGTTTAGTAGGAAAGAATGGTAGAGATTGGGAGTTGAATCAGTTGCTGTTCGCTGATGACACAGCATTGGTGGCGGATTCTGATGAGAAACTGCAGCGGGTAGTCAAAGAGTTTGGTGTGGTTTGTGGAAGGAGGAAACTGAAGGTGAATGTCAATAAAAGTAAAGTAATGGTGTGTAATAGGGGAGCATAGGGTGAATCTAGATGTGAGGCTGGATGGGGAAATATTGGAACAAGTAGAGTGTTTTAAATATCTAGGAGGAACGATAAACAGGAGTGGAGGTATGGAAATGGAGGTAAAACAGAGAGTGTACTTATGTTCTTATTCCAAATATACTACTACGGTGGGGGATAATTCGACAGTCATTTAGAAGTTCCTATACTTTATTTAACAAAACTTACTACTAACCTAGTAACCATTTCTCTGTTCGGGCCGAAATGAGCTCAAGACAAAGATTGAATATTTCGTCGACCCACCATAGGTTGTACATTGGAACTCTAGAGCTCCCGTTACAACCTATTTGGATTTCAGCTATTCAGGTATTGACTCACTTCGACTTCGATCCAAAGTCACGTTCCTAGTCTCTTGAAATAATATAGTTTTACCGGGCCCTGCTGTGTCTACTCCAGAGACCAGGGCATTAATAAATCTAAACTTAATTTTCCTATATAGAACAAGAGACTTATTCTTAACTAACTCCAAAATAAGATAACTTTACCGGGCCCTACCGTGTCTACTCAGAGACCAGGGCGTTACTACACTTGACCTTGATTGCCCTATCTATAACACTCTTAGATTATATGTTCTCTTAACAACCCTATACAATATATTTACTCACAAGACCAGGGTTATACTACACTTGACCTCGACTGCTCTATCTATAGCACTCTTAGTTTATATGTTCTCTTAACCCTGTTACCAATAAGTCGTATGTTACATATACCACCTATTCAATAATATAACTCAGTAAATGGCTTAATATGATTAGTACCTCAAAACCCCTACGAGAACAAGATTCACCACTTTAATCCTCTACATAGATTCTGTGATTACATTATTTTCCTGGACTTAATGTTCGTAACGCTTACCACGAAACTCACCGAATATTCCTTCAAACAATAGAATTGATAATGTTTCCTTTATAACAAAAGATTTCGTAGATCATACGGACTAGTGTCCTCCCTACCCCTCCCTACCTGTTGCTCAAACTAAAGCTGATCTAATTGCAACTATTCTATATTTCCCCTGAGCCTTATTAACACCTTACGAGCGGCCTATGCGGTTTATTTATGTGTACCGCACAGCGGGGTGTTTTTAGCCAAAATAGGGCTGTTTACGTGATCATTTACATGCCTAAATAAGACCCAGAACGTAAAACAAGTACCTATCCCTGAAAGGGCATAAACAGAGCTTTCGAATGACACCATAACGATCCTTGTATGATGGATAGTTTTCTTGCAATAACCGTGCAACGCGAGTGCAAAAAGCAGGTAATTCGGTACTTTCAGTACATAATTGAGTATGTAGCGAGTGAGAGAGGGAGGAGGGAGCTGAGATTTGTGTCAGTAGGTTCGCCGCGGTGGTCTGGAGCAGTCATACGCTCGCTAGTCTCCTGCCACCACTTGTCTCTCTCTCTCAGCCACATTACGTGCTGAAATTGCCACTCGAGTTATGTCGAGCGCCGCCACATAGTCCAGCTTTATTTAACTCGACTTATGTTGCTCGCCGCTAATTATGGGTTAATATAATTGCTTATCTATTTAAGAATTATCCCCTCTTACTTTAACTTTAATATCTATTTGCTGTCCTACCAGATCCTATACTATTGATAGCTAATCGGCATGGAGCCTTCTCTATCAAGAATAACTATTATCCTATTAACACATCATCATTCTATTTATGTACATAAGTCTAGTATCTTGCTCTTTAGTTTGTCCTATAAGAACACATCAATTATTATTTATGGAACCACTGGGTTAGTCAAGCATTTTCTCTCTTTCTTTCACCACCTCAGAGCTGGCCAATAGCTCAACTGGAAATCTTCGCTCCCATCTACTTTCTGTCGTCCCTCTTGAACCGCTTGGCTGTAGGTATGCAAGCCAGCGATGTGACGACAGGCGGCCGGATACTGAAGGTGTATCCGCCTAGTAGGGGAGAGCGCTGCTAGGCCCGAGGTGGACATTACTGGAACAAGTGATCAGGACTGGGAGGCTGAAATACGTGGATCCGAGTTCCCTTGAGTCCCCCAACCGAGAGAGAGAATGTGGGTTGCAAAAAGTTAGCCCAGTGGAGCCCGAGAGGTAAATGACCCCGGCAGCCTCTCCCACCCCTTTGATATAGTCCCGCCTCCCGCTCTCCAGCGCTGTGATTGGCTGAGCCGTCCGCTCGGCCGTGCAGCGTTCTGGTCGCTCGACTTGAATATTCCTACCTTTCGCCTCCACTCTTCTCTCTCCATAATACGTTCCTGGAAGCTGGTTGCGAATGCCTTTTAGTGGCTTACGGGAGTATAGGGCTGGCACTGATGCATTAGACCCATTGCAACCAGAGGAAACGGCCTGTGAAGAGAGCGAGAGCGAGTTTAAATGCGAGGCGGTACACGTAGCCGTCAGCTTCGAAAACGGAGGCTTCTGATTGGTCGGCCGAGAGTGCGTGGCATGTTTACTTGGCAAGCCCGGAATGTCAAACTTAGCTGTTTTAAAGGGAAAGTTACAGGGAGCGCGTTGATTCTGCTGGTGGCCTTTTTACCTTACTGTTAATTATTTTTCTCTAGCAACAGGAATCTAATGTACTCACTCTAGAACACAATTTACATAATTAAGTTTAATTAAGGTTCTTTGTGAGTAATTACGTCGTACACTAACAGTTTAATTTGCATAGGTGCAGCCGTGATCATTAATTATGATTCATTTCGAAGCATTGAACTGATTAAATTACCTTTGTAAATGTAAATATCTGATAACAAACTCTTAAGGAGATTCATTTCAGCCCTAAACAGCTTCCAAAATGTATTGATTATCGCGACCATACAATCCTGGACCGGAATATTTGAACAACTCCTTATGATAGAAACAAAACAGTGATTATAGTCCATTCATTATAGGTGGGCCAAAAAAACTCTCCACTAACCTCTATAAATTAAAAAACGACTAGAGTAATCGAGCTAATATATACCATTTATGAAGGATCAGCCAAGGAATAGGTGTGGACATTTACAGCCCATTTCCTTAAGCCCTTTTCGAGTTACAGAGGTTAGGGGTCACGATTTCTGGTCTACCTATAATGAATGGAATAAATGTATAACTCAATTATTCGATTACGTGACTTATTTTGTGTTCCTGATTCTTAGTCAGTGTCATAATTGTTTATGTAAATATTGTACAAATATTATTTTCCCCAACTGTACAGTTGCCCACATAGCCTATACAGCTGTAATAAAGCTGCTATTAATAGTATTCTTTATCTATAAATGAATTAGTGAAGCTCTCTTAAAATGTGTTCAGATTAACACTGTATATGTTCACCATTTGGTTGTATATAATGTATGTGTAGTACTGTATATTAGAGACATAAATGTGTTCAGATTAACAATGTATATGTTCACCATTTGGTTGTATATAATGTATGTGTAGTACTGTATATTAGAGACATAAATGTGTTCAGATTAACACTGTATATGTTCACCATTTGGTTGTATATAATGTATGTGTAGTACTGTATATTAGAGACATAAATGTAGAAAGAACAATATATACAATAACCTCACAGGGAGAGAATAGGTCTCGAATGTACAAGCGAAAAACAAAATGGAAACGAAAGATATTGGAACATCCGATACAAAAGCAAACAACTATATAACCTCACGGATATTTGTAAAGGTGAGAGAAACAATACACATAGAAATATAAAGATATCAGTAAAGGAATATGAATAGAATATCAAAATATTTAGGTTTCAACAAGGGACTGGTGTTCTCGAAAAAGTGTTCCCGTCCTGACGCTATTCTTGACTTACAGTGTGCTGGCCTAATAATCCAGAAGGGTTGATAACATCTGTAGTCCCGTTATAAATTGAAAACAATAATAATTACTGAATATATAAATATATATTGGGTCTAATAGTTTTAGTGCTTATTTCGTCTATAATTTATGTCGGAGTATATTTTAACTTTTTGTATAGGTAACAATATATCATAATTATAGCCTACTGTACTATATATCTACACACACACACACGTGCGTGGGAAGAAAACCGAGCGTGTAGTAAAACACACACACACACATATATATATATATATATATATACTGTATATATACAGTATATATATATATATTTCTATGTGAATGAGGGAGACAAAAGGCATAACTGCCTGCAGCGAGTGCCTCCCCCAGATTTGAAAGAATGACAGGGCCAAAATCAAGGGACGTTCGAGCTAAAATGGCTGGACACACGGAGTTTGAAGCAATTTAAGTCATAGGAAGAGGGAAAGACTGATTCTGGGAAAGAGATCCAGAGCTCAGCAGTTGAATAAAAGAAAATCTGAGAATAGCGCTTCACTCTTGGGTTGCAGAGTTGCACAGAGTAGGGGTGGGATTGTGTTGCAAGGCAGGTATTACGTACCCTATGTAGAGGAGGTGGTATACACTGGGAGGGCTCCGAGGAACACTGATTATTGTAGTAGCGATAGAATAGCGAGAGAGATGCAACATTACAGCGAAGAGAGAGATTGCAGAGAGTTGGTGAGTGGAAGGGAATTAATGATACGAAAGGCATTCCTTTCTACTTTGTCTAGGAGTGCGGTGTGAGAGGATCCTTCCCACACATGTGAACAATACTTAATACAAGGATGCACTGTGCCCCTGTACAGAGCAAGAAGCTGCACAGGGGTAAAGAACCTCTTGAGGCGATTGAGCCCCATCTTCTGGGAGGCTGCCTTAGCAAGACTGGTAATATGGTCTTTCCGAGTGAGAGCAGAAGAAAAAGAGACACCGAGAACATTGATAGAAGATGAAGGGTTGATTTTTGTATTGTTGAAGAAGAAAGCTCGGTTCACACATATACGAATTAACGTCCCGTCCGTCCCCGACCTCTTAATTCGCCTGCAAACGGGCAAGGACGCTGGCAAAATTGCCTATGGTCGGCACAGGGACGTGCGGTGTTGCCAGCACACGGGACACGGGGGTCTAGGCGGTGACCTTTTTGTGCATGCGGAAAATGGTCGGCGTGGGCCGGGTCAACTGTCAGAAAACTTGTTACGTCGGGAAACCCACGGGAGCAGTCGGCGTCTAGACGCAGCCTGGCGGCATCTAGATGCCGACTTGCGGCGTCTAGAGGCCGACTAACGGGATGAGAATGGCAGCAAAAAACAGTTGGAAGGAGAGTCGGCAATGTGGCACCGTCACATCACCTGAGTTGGCGACACCGTACGTCCGTGTACCGACCATCGGCAATTTTACAGGCGTCCTTGCTCGTTTGCAGGCCAATTAAGGGGTTGGGGACGGACGGGACGTTAATTCGTGCATGTATGAACCGAACAAAAGGGGTCGGGGACGGACGGGACGTTAACTCGTGCATTTGTGAACCGCGCATTAAGGGATAGTTCTCTGGAGGTTCCTGATGGGTAGTAAGATAGATACATTGAGTTTTGGAAGCATTAAATGCAACTAGGTTTTCTCTACCCCAATTGGAAATAGTGGCTAGATCAGAAGATAAGTATTTTATGGCTTCATTACGTTTGCTTTTGAGGGACTGTTGGCTGGGGTGTTCTGGAAAACTAATTGAGTGGTGTAAGGTAGAGTCGTCTGCATATGAATGGATGGGACTGGATGTACAGTTGAGGAGATCATTTATAAAAATTAGAAAAAGAATAGGAGATATGACAGAACCCTGAGGAACACCGGGGTTGATAGGATGAGGAAATGAGCGATGCCCATCCACAACCGCAGCTATGGAATGGCCGGAAAGGAAATCAGAGACAAAGGCAAAGATGGAGGGACAGATACCGAAGGAAGGCAGATTGGAAAGTAAAGATTTGAGCCAAACTCTATCGAAGGCCTTCGATATGTCTAGTGCAACAGAAAAAGTCCCCACCGAATTCATGAAAGTCGGATGACCAAGAGTTAGTAAGATATGAAAGAAGATCACCAGTAGAGCAACCCTTAAGGAAGCCATACTGGCGATCTGAGAGCAGATTATGAGAAGAGAAATGCTTAAGAAATTTGGAAGCAAGAATAGTTTCAAAAACTTTAGAGATACAAGAGATGAGAGCAATTGGACGATAGATGGAGGGTTGAGAGCGGTTACCCTTCTTTGGGACAGGTTGAATGAGAGCAAACTTCCAGCAAGAAGGAAAGACGTTAGAGGAGAGACAGGGACAAAAGAGTTTGCCTAGGCAGCAGTTCAGCACGGAAGCACAAATTTTATGTACAACAGGAGGAACACCGTATGGACCGTACACCTTCATAGTATTAAGCCCAGAGAGGGTAGAAAGTACATCTTTAGAAGAGATTAAGATATTAGGCATAAATAGGAGAGAAGAGGGTGGAGAGGGAGGAATAGCACCGGAATCATCCAAGGTAGAGTTTCTAGCAAAAGTTTGATCAAAGAGTTCAGCTTTGTCAGAGGAAAAAGTGATGGTTGTGCCATCAGAGTGGAAAAGAGGAGGGAAAGATGAGGAAGAAACGTTGTTGGTGAGGTTTTTGGCTAGATGCCAGAAAGCTTGGGAAGAGCTAGAGTTGGATAGTTCAGCGCATTTATTATTGATGAAAGAGTGCTTGGCAAGTCGAAGAACAGATTTGGCTTGATTCCGGGCAGAAACATAGGAAGAATGGGATTCTTGAGTTTTAAGGTGTCGGTACCGGTTGAATGCTTCCTCCTTGTTGTGGACATCAGTAGAACAAGCACGAGTAAACCAAGATTTTTTGGCATTAGACTGATAAAAAGAAATGGAATGTACACTTCAATGCCCAAGAGGATTACCTCGGTAATGCGTTCAGCACTCTCCGAGGGTCCTCGGTCACGGAAGCATAAGTAATTTCATGGGAAATCAAAGAAGTACTGTCGGAGAGCCTCCCAGTCGGCAGTGCCAAAGTACCACAAGCGCCGCCGGCTGGGAGGATCGGATGGTCGTACTGAAGAGATAGGACAGGTGACAGAGATAAGTTTATGGTCAAAGGAGCCCAAAGGAGAGAAAAGATTGACAGAATAAGAAGAAGGGTTTGAAGTCAGAAATATGTCAAGAATGTTGGGCCAATCTCCGAAGCGATCAGGGATACGGGTGGGTTGCTGGACCAGCTGCTCTAGGTAATTTATGATAAAAAAGACATAGGCTTGCTTACCAGCTTGGTCAGTAGTGTGGGAGGAGAGCCATTGGCAGTGGTGAACGTTGAAATTTCCTAAGATGGAGATTTCAGAGAAGGGAGAGATAGATAGAATGTGTTCCACTTTAGAGTTTAGATAGCCGAAAAATTTGGGAAAGTTGGTAGAGTTAGGGGAAAGGTAGACAGCACATAAATATTTAGTATGAGAATGACAGAATAGTTTGAGCCATAAAGTTGAAAATTCAGAGGAGTCGAAATCGGGAACACGAGAGCAAGTGAGTTTGTTTTGCACGTATGCACAACATCCACCTTTGGCTCTGAAACTAGGATAGAAAAAGTAGGAGGATACAGAGAAGTGGCTGCTGGAAGTTGTATCAGATACCTGGGTTTCGGTGAGGAAAAGAAGATCATGTATGGAGGAGGAGAGATGGTGTTCGACAGAGTGAAAATTGGAGGAAAGGCCGCGAATATTGCAAAAGTTGATAGTAAGAGTGTCAGGCCGTGGTCCAGAGCATTTAGAGGTGTCGTCAGGGGAAGGTCCGGCAGGTGTGGGGGAATTTATGGTCCTCACTCCCCCTGGGGACTCCGAGGCTGGGCCTGTGTTTATCATTTTTTAAATAATTTTGAAGGAGGAAGTGTGGTGGGCATGTTAAGTATAGTGAAGTAGATAGGAGGAGGAGGTGTTTGTGAGAGCATGCTGGACTACTCTCAGTGAAAGTGAGGCACAAAGGGAATCAGTAAGAGAGGCCAAGCAAATGAAGCAAGAGTTCCAGCGGTTCCTTATCAAATGCCTACAGCCTCTCCTGGGTATAGCCCTGTTCGATTGGTGCCTACAATCTACCCCCATTCTCCCTATTAGACGCCTTGTACGACACGCAGTAGGACGGGTGGGGCATATTCTTGTTTTCCTCCACCATAAGATGGAGGCCTCTTTACCCCCATGGGGTATATATATATATATATATATATATATATATATATATATATATATATATATATCTATCTATCTATCTATTGCCTGACGCCGTGATCCCCGAAGGGGTGGCCACGAACGAACCGCCCCCATGCACCTCTGTCCCCAGTCAGTCGACGCCCCTCCCCCCAACCAGCACCGCCTTCGTTCATGTAGTTCCTCACTCCATCCTTCCACCTCATATTCGGTCTACCTCTCCCCCTCTGTCCCTCCACCTCGCTCTCGTACACCCTCTTAGTCATTCTCTCGCTTTCCATACGTTCCATATGGCCGAACCATCTCAAGTTGTTCCTTTTCACACTTTCCAGCACATCTACCTCCACACCACACCTCCTTCTTACTTCCTCATTAGTCTGTCTATCCCTCCATGTAACTCCGCACGCACTCCTTAAGTAATTAATTTCCACTGCTCTCACTCTTGGTCTGAGTCTCTCAACCAACGTCCATGCTTCGCTTCCGTAAGTCAGTGTCGGGATTACCACACTGTCATGCAAGGACTTCTTCACTTCCATACTGACCACCCTATTTCTTGTTACTGCTTTTAGCGTTCCTACAACCCTCTTCCCCTGTTGTACCCTCTCCCGCACCTCTTCATCCATAGTCCCATCTTTACTCAACACACTGCCCAGATACTTAAAAGAGTTGACGATCTCCATAGCCTGACCGTTCAGCTTCACCTCACACTCTGTGACTTCACCCCTTTCGAAGACCATAACCTTGCTCTTCCCCGTATTTACCTTCAAATTCCGTTTTTCGCACACTGTTCCAAACTCATTTACCAGACCCTGCAACTCCCATTCATTATCACTCATCAGAACTGTATCATCCGCAAACAGCAGTATAGTATGATACAGTTCTGATGAGTGATAATGAATGGGAGTTGCAGGGTCTGGTAAATGAGTTTGGAACAGTGTGCGAAAAACGGAATTTGAAGGTAAATACGGGGAAGAGCAAGGTTATGGTCTTCGAAAGGGGTGAAGTCACAGAGTGTGAGGTGAAGCTGAACGTATATATATATATACAGTATATATATATATACAGTATATATATAATTTTATATATATATATATATTGTTACGAATCTGGACCTCAGTTGCTTAGAGACGGTATACAAAACTAATTACTAATGCAAAGGCACCTTGTCTCTCTACCAAACAACTCCACGACGCAACAGGTAAGGGCACTATGAACGCTTCCAGGCTCTTCTCAGGGCTTAAGGTGCACACTGCCCTGCTCCTATTAGGAATAATAAGTAGAACATAAATCCTCATGTAACTTAATAGCTCTCGAAACCAACACCGGGATTAGCAATGCTGGGTTGGATAATCAAAACAGTTAAATACGTTTAGGCTACCAGCAGACATCAAAGAAACAAGAGTGACCAGCGTGTTCAGTCTACCCTATCAGGCAATCATGTTTCTGTTTGAGCAATGCTGTTCATGATCGCGCAGACTGAACGACATTGATAGCCAAACATTGATTCTCGTCGCTGATTGGTCAGTGGCTATGAGCACGAATTCAAATCTTGTTGGCGATGTCTGCGAAGGTTTTAGGCCTGTTACAGTGCTTCTTCGGTCTATTAATTTCAATCAAAGTCAAATGGTTTTGTCAAATCAATACATTTTAATATTGGATATTATTATCCATCAATATAGACTATTGGCTAAGGTAGTCACACTGTCAGCTACAGTCAGCAGCCTTGTTCAAGCTCAAGACAGACGGTAGGCTAGGCTACCATCAGGCTATAATATCTTATAATCTTATTAAGAAATGTTAACAAAGTTATTACGGTCCTTATCTGGCAAAGGTAGCTCTTTCTTCCCCGTGTAATTTTCAAACAATTCTCCGTTAGTCTATTGGGGAAATAAAAAGTAGATGTTCTTTTCCTGGCGATGTAGGACTATGAATATGCTAAACTATAGGCCTATAGTTTATATATATTGGCTATGTAGCCAGGCTGAATTAAATAGTAGCCTATAATACTATAGGCTATATTATCTCTTCCTGGCAATGTATGTATAGGCATACTTTCTTTTTCTGACGATCTATGTGTATATAGGCCTATAGGCTATTTGCAAGCATATATTTATGGAAGGTTCATAAATATTATTTTTTAACCATTAGATTACCTTGCATATTTAACTATAGCGTGGATAGGCTACCTTACTAAACATAGCTTAACTGACCTATCATACTTCGATGCAATTCTGCCTCAGAAATTGTTTTTAAGAAATGTAAATAGAGTAATCGAGCAATAATAGACAAGCGCCGAAAAACCTGTACAGCAAGCTAGGCTATAACCCGTTAAAATATAGGCTATCATTCAATTGGCATAGTAACAACTGTAACATTACCGATATACAACTATAACAATGAAATACAAACCGCATAAAAAACATAATAATCAATCAATAATATAGACAAACGCTCAAAAACCTGTACAGCAAGTTATAACCCATTACAATACATCATTGGCATAGTAACATTACCAATATATAACGATACAAATTAAATAATAACTGCAAAAACAAAAACAAACATTGGCTCATCGAGCCTCGAACCCTTGCGAGTAGGCTTACGGATTTAAAAGCAAAGTCGTTACCAACTAGGCTATGCTTACCGCACTAAAGGCCTGACGAAGTAGCTGTGAGACTTGCGCTCCAAGCTGCTTGTTTTATGTTATATATAGCAAAATGGTCACGATAACTATGATTTTTATAGGTGTGCCACCGTATAATTGAGATTGCGACACAAAAATAACATGGAGGTAGGCTAATTAAGCTTAATTATGAAATAATATAATGTAGAGGAGAGAATTAGGGCTACTGTTATGATAGCTTTGCTAGTCACCTCCAGGGAGTGTTAGCGTGATCGGCGTCTGATTGCAAACAATCACAAACGTGATTCGTCGAATCAGAGGCGATCACGTTCAGTAGAGCTATCCCGTTTGCGTGTTTGGGTAGACTGAACGCGCTCGTCAGGTGTACTTCGAGCATAACAGGCTATGCGCGCCCTCGACAGTACTAAACCGTGCGCAAACCAGCCAACGGTAATCCACTCTCAACCCAAGAGAGTTGCACATAATAATATTGCATACATATAATGAACTAACAATACAAGGCAGTGTCCTAATATGACTACTAACCTCGGGGTGATATTAGTAGAAACAGTTGCCCTGACCACCTCTAATATCACACCAATATATCCGAGTTCAACCTGGGCGCCCCCAGTGAGATACCGCCCGAAACAATGAACTCATAGAGTCCACCTCCCACACTCACTTAACTATGGGGGGGGGGGGGGGGGTCCAGACTGAAGCTGGATTCCTAATTAATATGAAACACTCCGTTGCCTTAGTTCGAAACCCGAGATAGGGAGCAAACACTTGCTGGGGCAGAACCGTCAAGGTTGTTACCGGGTCCTAAGCACAGACACAGGGAAAAATATGTGTAATAATAATAATAATAATAATAATAATAAACGGTTTATTACAGAATGGCAGCCTCATGAGCTAAAACTACACATTTTACAATTTAGTGAATGAACATGAGATGTACAGATATGAAGATGGTAAGCTCAGTTTACAAAACAAATAAATAAATACAATACTGATGCAGGTGCAAAATACAAATTATCATAAATTAACCATGAGAGTAAGCGATATACAGTACATATACACATTTATTTTACTTACTCACATACAGAACATACATATATACACGTACGTACACACATACATACACATACATAATACATACATATATAAGAACATAAGAACATGCAGTAAGTGTGCACATGCCCGTATACACAAACGCTCACATATGCACAGTTGCACACAAACGTACATACATACAAAAACTGTTTTGGTAGTGTCAGGTGAGGAGTTGAAAAGGGTAAAGAGGGAGCGGCCTTCAAGTCCGTATGGGTAGGACCAGGTAAAGCCTAATACAATGGGAGGTTAATCCTCGGTAGAGAACAAAACAAGGATATAAAAAACAGTAGAGACAGCTTGGGGGACTTGTAGTATATAGGACATTATTTAGTGTAGGTGTGTGTGTGTGTGTTTGTTCGTGTGTGTGTGTGTGTGTATGTGTGATAGAAGGCGAAATGTGGAAAAGCTGGGCATTCTATTGTTAAGGGTGGAAATACATGGATGAAGATACACGAACACTTAATAATAGATAATGCTTATGCATAGATTTATAATAAGAAGTTGCGCTAGTGAGCAATATGTTCTCCCTCATAATTATGTACGTATATTTACATACATATGTGCATATGATTATACAAATACACGTACAGTACATATTATATATATTATATACCTTATATTCTCAGCCGGGCTCGAACCATTGACAGCACATACAGTCAGACATACATATACATAAATATATGCACATTACATGCATATATGTTCTTCTCTTATCCACCTGATACTCTCAGCCGGGTTCGAACCACAAACAGTATACACTATAGACACATATATAGATACATAAATAACGCATACATACATACACATATACGCACACATATACTGCACATACATAGATACACATATACATATATACACATATACATATATACACATATACATAAACAAACTCAAGCAAATACATACATAATTATATTCTAATACACACACACACACACACTTATGCATACATTATTAAAGGTGGGCGCGTATATATGGTGTGACAGGCCGTTATTACACATTATTAATAATATTTACAATGGTTGGGATAGGACTATTGTTATATCTGTATATGTAGGGGTATGGATGTGTGTGTGTGTGTGTGTGGACTGTCTATGGGATTAACAGTGCTTATTAGTTAGGACCGCGGCAAGCCACCCAGCTCTTCCCTATCACGAATTCCGAAGTCAGCCACCGGAGGTACAGAATATAATTATAAAACAAAGGGAAATATAATAAATGCTGAACAGAGGAAAAGGATAATTAAAAGAAGAAATGAATGTCTAGGATTCTCTGTTAATTACGTTACGTTACTATTATGCAAGCAAGGACAAACAAAAAGGGCAGACTGATGGGTCACAAGAGAGAGAGGACACCAACTATCTAGAGTGGCCGCCAACGAGAGAATGATGAGGCCTGGCGGCACTAGCGGCTGCGGCAGCCGGCCTCAAACGAAGGGGTTGCAATATGTCACCACACGATATGATAACACCTAGAAACTTTACAAGAATAACTTATACTAACGTATTCCTGTGTTAACATTGTTACGTCCTGGGATATATAAACACTGGGCTCTTTCTATTGGACTAGGTATGCGGCAACAAGCAACAACGGAAAACGCTAGATCCCACCCTTATCTATAAACCCAGGCAACAAACCACCCTAAACCGTCAAGAGTCCTGCCTGGACAACAAGGTATCCTATGACTCGGTTACAGGGTGCACGCACTATAGACTGCTGATAGTCAAGCAGGCTATATAAAAGATCACACAATTAAGTTGACTTAAAGCTTCAAGGAAAAGATAGATAACGGAATTAAATTGCAGAAACAATTTAATAACAAACTAGAAGAAAGTACATTTAACGTTACGTTAATTAATACAACTAATCACCCCTGCCTGAAAGAAGGTGAAAGCAAACAGTCCTCAAAACATCGTACAGGTAGACAAGATGCAGGTTTCTAAACTGCATGCGGCTACTGTAGGATCTGATGCTTAGCAAAGAAAGTAATTTACGGATTTAGAGAACTCTTAACTCATAAGCAGGAATAAATACTAGTGATAGGCCATACAGTGTATAATGGCATAGGTATAATTAAATAAAGGCAGCAACTCGGAACATAACCACATCCAGGTGTGCTTCTCACTCTTAGTCAGGCAAGCCTGCTCGGACAGAGTCTCTAAGCCACACCTTGACTCACAATGCTCACAAAGACGGTAAACTGTGGCACAATAACAAGCATACAGATATAATAAACCGCTAGCTGTTAATCTGCCAGGTGGCAGAGGTCTAGCCGGAAGGATATAGGCTTCGGATACCCGGGCTGAGCCACCTGCTCTAGCCTAGGGACGTTCCCAAGTCTGTGCGCCAAATTACTCTAATTGAAAGGGTGCTCTCTTGAGAGACTCAGATCCCAAGTATCTGACTCTCTCCTGGTGACCCTAAAACAAATGCAAGACGTGCTAATGCAGTTCTGAGTGGACTAGGCAAGGGCCCTCACACAACACAACACTAGACACACAGGCACACAGACAAGAAAATGCCCCCCAGACTCCCACGGGTATCCTAGTAAAGTCGTGCAGGTCCACAGGACTCGCACCAGCAGACTTTACTTAAAGGATCACAAAAAGCCTCCCCTCCGGTCTAGCCCAGGCTCACCTGCCACAAGAACACACTAGCAAGCATGAAACCACCAAATATGAGACAACAAAAAAGCTTCCTAGGTCTCATTAACAATTATATCTCTGCATAAGGCCCAAAATCCTATCTAGTTATCTGAGAGCTCGTCGTTAATACAATGATAGATATAAGGTCTATCAAGGGGATGGGGTAATTAAATAGACTGGTGAAGTAGTGGAAAGAAGGTATACAAAGTAAGAGAGAAAGTTTCTAAGTGGGGTTGAGAGGGATAGATATCAAGGGGGTCCGAAGGGTACGACAGTGAGGTGAGCTCTGAGGAGAATAGCTCCTCTGGATCCCTCCAGGATCCCACACAAAGGCACGGTGGTCAGCCAATCACAGGCCGCTACGTCACCCAGCAGCAGGCCTGAAGAAGGCGCCAGGAACCACCAGCCAATCAAAACCGAGAGAAAAGGCCACGCGGGCGAGCAACTCCTCCGGGAGGGAGGAGGGAGGAGGAGGAAAAGCAACACTCACCTCCCCCCCCCTGCTCGCTCGCTCTCTCTCTCCCGCTCGTCTCCTCCCACTCTCACTAGACTTACATCTTATATATAATAATGAAACAATCAACTATCGAGAATAAAATATACTAAGATGTGTTGGTTAAGAATAAGGGCAGCTTCAAGCTGTGAAACAACATAAGAATATCCCAGACATTAGTTACATTGTCGTAGGATATATACTAAGGAAAAGCCGGCCAGCCGGCTGCCGCCAGCCGGTTTCTAAACGGCTGGGCAGCCGACACTCGCGCATGCCCGCACGTGGCTACTATGCAGGAGCGTCACAACATATTGGCTAAAACAGCGTGGCAGATAAAATAAAGTATATTTTGATATTGCAACACACCTGAACTTGCAATGGTCACATAATTAAATTAAACACGTGGTGCTGGCACGATCGCCTCCGCGAGACAGGAGCAACATTCCTTCCTCCCCTTCCCTCCCCTCGCTTGCAAGCCCCGACGTTGCCACTAAAAAAAAAAACTTCATATACAAAACTAATAACACTCTATTGGCTCATTCTACACAAATGTTTATTGAGACAAAAATGCTTAGAGGCACGGCAAAACTAGTCATATGCAATTGGAAGGGTATCGGAGTGAAGCTCACAATACCAGGTCTTTCTAATAGACTTGGCACAGCTGCTTTCAGAAAGACTGGCGCCACTCGAGTCTAGCTACTCCTAAAAGACCCTAAATCACCCTGGTCATTGTGACAATATATATATATATAGAGAGAGAAAGATAGAGATATATATATATATATATATATATATATATATATATATATACCGGTATATATTGAGCAACACAAATATGAAAATATGCAAAAATGTGTTTCTATATGAATAAGCTTAAACTATTATGCTTTAATTCCATGGCATATATCTCTAAAAATAATCGTGTAGCCCACTGTACATCAGCCAGTAAACGAAACATAATTCACCATGGCAAGAGATTGAACATCTGAAAAAAATTCAATTAATTATCTATACCGACCACATAAACCTTATGACCCATAGATTTACATATATTTACATACATTTACATAGATACACTGGCCACACAGGCCTCAAGAACCAAACGAGGTGGTCAGGACTTAATTCTAGTAGATATGTCATATCCGATAGAAAAGGAAAGTTGAAGGAAAGGATAGAACAGAAGAAGGCTCTCTCCCCACCCTCCGTCCCTCCGGCAATTACAGTACATGAACAAGCTGGAAATTATTAACCTTACTGGGCTTCGAATTCCCCAGAAGGAATTTTACAGGAAAGATTGGAAACAAGAAAGGAAAAAGGTATGCAACCCTTCGCCTTGATAGGATGTACATTTTGGGGTTAATTGGAATCATCCAACCCATCTCCTTTAGTAGTGTGTATATTTTTAATTATGATTGTTTATAATTATTATTCTTGATTTGTTTATTTGAATTACTAATTGACTGATACCAAATAATAGTACTACCAAACTAATGCAATCATTTGAGGAGACTGTTCATCTTCTGCATTAGATAAATGGATATTGAGGTTATAGTTAGCTGAATATGTATGCTAAGTGTCTATGTATTATGTAATTTGTTTAAGATGATACTATTGTATGAACAGCCATTGTATATTTAATGGAAATAAAATAATCTGAATCTGAAATAATCTGAATACAATTATTACATGCATACTGTGACTAATATTACCAACTACAAACATTATAATGCAATAATAGTACTCCCACAAATATATTACAATCATATGAGGGACACTGTTCATGTTCTTCATTACATCAAAGGTTATTGAGGTCATAGTTAGCTGAATACAACAATTACATACATAATGTGATTAATGTTACTAACAACAGAAGTTATAATGCAATTATAGTACTACAGATATATGACAATCATATGAGAAACACTGTTCATATTCTTCATTACAACAATGGTAATTATTACTGTACATCCAACTTATGATAAATGGCCAAGGGTAATTCAGACTGAAACTAATATAACTATATCAATATAATGTAATAACATACAGGTATATATACTGTATATATATTAGATGGTCCTCAAAACCAAAAGTTGACTTTCAAAATGCCTCACCCCCTAGATTTGTTCCATGTAACGATTCATTAAGCTGCTTGAAATTTAGAATCGATGGGATAATATTTACTGGTGTCACATGGGGGTTAATATTTTCTCGATCTCGCTCAGATCATACACTCTCGATCAGGTCATACGATCATATCCTAGCCTATCTGGGATAGAAGACTAATCAGGCGAGCAGGTTCAAAGGAATCTAAGCATCAATTGCACAGTACATTAGAGCTGTGCAGGTAATACAATAATTTCATTCGCAGGTAAATATCATGGCATTGTCTACGATATCTATCACTGAAGTGTGGTTGGTGGGCCAGCCATTGGAAAAAATTAGTGCGAGGAAGCTGCCCTCCAAAGGTGATGTCCTGAGACACTTCTTTTTTCCAGCACAAGGAAAGAAAGCTTTCAGTTCGAGAGGCAGTAAAGGAAACAGGAACAGAAGTAATTGACCTATGTAAAAAAGCACGGATCCCAACATCAGCAGACTTTCACTCCCGAGAAAAAGTGGATAAATTGTTTGAGACTTGGCGAAAGTTACTGAAAGGTAAAAATAGACGATCAGTCCCACAAATTGCTAAAGAAACTGCTTTTCAAGATTCATTTGCTGACCTTTTTGACATTGCCCATGCTCAAGCTATGCCAATGATTAAAATTGACGAAGATAAGATAATTTCTTCAGGCTCAACGAGAGAAGGAACGGCGAGGATACATGGGTGAAGTTGATATTGCTTTGACATTAAAGGAAGATCGAATTCACAAGCTTAGGAAGAGATCGGAGGAGCGGAAACTGGAGGAAGAAAAGTTAATGAAGGAAAGGTATACAAAGGTAGATCTGGAGCAACATTCATCATGTAGTAGCAGTGAATCATGCACGCCATCTCTAACAAAACGACAATATAAGACGCATTTTTCTACTCGACCTGTTAACATAATCTCACCAGAGGTTGCTGCTGCTCTGGACAGGACTAAAGTAAGTGACAGAAAGGTACTTATCTTTTAGCTGCAACAGCATCTACCTTGGGTCACAACCTTCGGGGACTGGCCACCAAAAGAAGCTCCCTTCGTCGAGGTCGCTTAGCCAGACGAAAAGAGATCTCTGCAGTGTTTAAGGCTGCCTTCAAAGCAAACTCAAAACTGGTGGTCCATTGGGATGGTAAAGTGGTCCCCAGTCTGACTGGAAAAGAGAAGGTGGATCGTCTTCCCATTCTTGTATCTGGAGGACAAACAACTAAGCTGTTGGGAGTTCCACAGCTTACTACTGGTAAAGGAGAGGCTATAAGACAAGCAGTGTTTAATTCATTGGAAGATTGGAACTTGACAGACCGTGTCATGGGACTTGCATTTGATCCAGCAACACTGGCCACACTAATGGAGCCTGCAAATTCTTAGAAAAGAACATGGGCCGGAACCTTATCCATTTTGCTTGTCGCCACCACATTATGGAGTTGACAGCTGATGCAGCCTTCTCTGCTTGCATGGGTACAGCTTCGTCTGGCCCAGGTATCAATATCTTTAAAAGATTTCAACAAGTGTGAAAGTCCATTGCAAAAGATCAGTTCGATGTGCTTGACCGAGGTGAACTACCAAAGACGGTACAAGACCAATTCACATATTCTGAAGTAGAGGTGATGATCAATTTCTGCATAGCCCAATTGAAGAACCTGCAACTTCGTGATGTTACGACCGGCACTACGGAATAAACAAGGGCACTTAATAATGGACTAGAAGATAGGCTATATCTGCAACAACGGTACTCTAATTCCAAACCCTCGAACTATTACGCCGGTGAACAAAACACTTAAACCCTCCAGAGTTAATCTACTGGATAACGGGGTATCAATTAACTGGGTTTTAGTGCACTTCTACAAAGGCTTTCCGGTGACGGCAAAGCCTACTCACAACAGGAGTACTTTACGTTAATAAAATGCTCTCAAGTAATATCAATGCTTAAATAAACTATAACAAGATTTAATAAAGGAGTATATGCTTACGTTAACTTTAGTGTGAGTCTGTACTCACCACTAAACTCTTCAATGCTCTATGAAAACACTGGAAGTCTAGTCCTACAGCAATCAGATAAAGAATCTTCTGAAAACGTCTGATGCTCTAAGATGCTCGTCAATATAGAACAGAAATAATGCAGGGGCAGGACACCAAAGCATGTATCTTAAATACACCAACAAGTAGGATACATATACATATAAAACAAGGGAGTGCAACAACTCTGTGGCAGCACTAATAATAGCCACTTAAAACATTACTTCCTTAGCCAACGTAACAGCCAAACTGGGTTGTGCACTATGCATCAACCTAGGCTAAAATAAGGCATGAATAATTCCTAAAGCATACACAGTTAAAGTTAATAAACACAATGCTGTCTTTCTCACTAATAAAGTCTAGCAGTGGCATAAAAGGTACAAGGAACCTAGGCAGAGCGCAAGCATGCTCGTAGCCTACTGTCTCCCCTTGAACAGATTTCCCTTATGTTACATTAAGTGACTAGGAGGCTCTCTTGGTAAGTCCAGATCTCAAGTATCTGGTCTTACCCTGGCACTCCACAAAGGTCAACAAAATGAGGTAGCAAGCATACAAATAAGAGTAGGCAAAAGCCCTTCAATTGTATACAGCTACACTCGCAAAGGAAACATATGCACAAGGGTTACAGGCTACCTAGCTTCGTCGAAGTCGTACAGGCTCTGACTTGCCACATACATAACTCAGACAACGACCAAAGATACCCTCCACTGTCTAGCATTAAATAGTAGGAAAGAAGAGCTCAATAATTAGAAGCACCCCAATACTATGCTACCATGTGACTATGACTCTAATAATCCCTAAAGCTAGTGCAAAACATATATGTGAGAACTGGTGCTGGTAATACAACTGGCCGACTATGGAAGTCGTATGCGAGAACCAGAAGGGATAAGTAACTGAATAAAGATAGGAAGTATTGGAAAAGAAGAAGTTCAGAGAGAGAAACAGTAGTACCGGGGGTTAGATTGGGGACAGATTGCAAGGGACATGTAGGACCAAGCACGCTATGCCAAGCTCTGAAGGAGACACGCGGGTAGGAGCCCGCACCTCCTTACCAGGATAGCGGCCTCCAATCACAGACGACTACGTCATTGAGACGACTACGTCGAAGAGCAGGCGTCATATGACGCGTAAGGCCCGCAGGCCAATCACGAGCGGGTGGCCCCGCCTAAGAAAGGAATGCGCACGTACATACACACGCACATACTACCACCTCGCTGCTCGCTCTCTTTCTCCTTACAACTTCACACAACATATCTTATACTCTACCAATGATATAAAATACTTCCAAGTGTCACAGACAAGAATAAAGACCACCACTGATCTGTCTGTGACAACATGAACACTAAGAAAGGAAGAACATCGTTCTATGATTATTATAGCCCATTTCACTGCCCTGGCGAGCGCTAGGGAGTTACGAGTACATTCTGGCAAGCTGGCCAGCGTAACACCCCGCCCAAGATGTGGGACGTTTCGGCCTCAGGTGAACTCCACATCTGACCAGACAGAATGCCCACCAGCCCCGCATCACCCAGCTACTCTCCCAAGTTGTGAAAACAAGGCACAATCACAAACATAAAACACTTCATTATGAAAAACAAATCTACACAACACTTCCCCAAAATAATAGTATAGCTTATCAATATTACGCTCAACGAGCAAGCTTAACAAAGCCTAGCCTACTAAGACAAAAACGCAGGATGTCTTAGATTCTTGCTGTAACATACTGCACTTAAATACTATCAAAAAGAAAGAGTTTTTATGTGAGGTTTTTATATTTTTAATAGTGTTTTTGGCGGCGTTGCACTACAGGGGCAAGCCTAATTTTTCTCCACTCTCAAACAAACACTGAGTGAACGGCGAGGGTTCTCCTTAAAACATACCCTCCCGTGACAAACAATCAGCCAGAACATTATCAGTGCCCTTAACATGCCACACATCCAACTTGTGTTCCGGCAGCAAAACAACACCTGACACTGAGAAACTGCCCAGTCCATCACAAGACTGGCACTTCTCTTCGCTCTCTCCGGCAACGGGGCCTGCCAATAACCTTTCACTATTTCCTCCTTAGTGATAAACGAGGCAGCCCTGATGCGGTCTATGGGGTCGTCAACTCTGGGTAATGGATAGGCGTCTGTCAGGGATAATGCACCCACACTCTTGCAATCAACACAAACACGGATCTTGCCACTCAACTCAGGTTGCAAAGTCACTGGCAATGACCACTCACGATATCCTTTATCCCTCAGACCCTTTTCCAACATGTAGTCCAGCTCTGCTTTCACGACAGGCTGTCGAGCAGGATTTATACGGTAGGGAGCCAATTTGAGCCTTGCACTGTCTCCTGCCTCTATGTCGGGTTCTACCCCGTACATCAGGCCTGGAGAATCAACAAACATGCGGACGTTCTGCCACAGCCTAGTAAACAACTTCTCATGGTGCTTAGAAACAAGAGGTTGCAACTTATCTCGAAGAACAACATGCCTAGTGCCCTCCCACAACCCAGCCGGGACCATAGTTTCTACACTATAGTCTCCCTCCTTCTCCACCTTTGTCCATAGAACAGCCAGGTCATGAGAGGGACAATCTGTACCACCTGTGCAGTCACTCCCATAGTTCATAATTGCTAAGGCTTCCCCGCCGATACCGTACATGCGCACCCCCGCATTCCTTGCGACTACACCTGCCGGCGCAGCATCACCGCCTTTAGCGCCACGGCCAGATACAGTCGGTCTATGGTGGGGCTGTTGCATTTGACTAGAGCAGCATTGGGAGGCTATGCGATGACCGGGCGCATCCACTCCACAGCCAACCTCACCAATCTGCTCAATGTCCTGATTCTGACCACCACCCTTAGCAGCCATGGGCCGACCCTGACCTGACAACCATGCCAAAGCCTCGTCGCCCACCTTGAACAACTGAAACAACGAGGCCAACGGTTTACTCACACCCAAGTGACCTGCCAGCGGAACATCGTGCACCGCATGAGTTGTGAGGCCTGGGTGCTCGGCACAAACAGTGGGGTATGAACTGAGCAAGGGCTGGATCGCTGCACGCTGCTGCTCAGGCAGGTGCTCAAGCGCTTCCACAGCCACCTGACTCGTGTTCCCCGCCCACTGCTCCGCCAAGACATGACAATCCCAACTTTTCACCACCTGTGCCTCACTGCCCCCCTCTCCTTCTCCACCTTGGCCGCTACAGACCAACACAGGGACAGTAGGCTGCTTAGGTGGTTGCCTCACAAACTCCTTTAACAGGTTCACATGACATGCTTCCCCGTCCTCATCGAGTTCAATAGCCCCGTTCCCACAACTCTCAAGACTAAGATCTTCTAGTTGTACCTGGGAACTACTCTGTCATGGAGTGCCATCACGCCCTATCATGTCACTAGGGGGGACAGGTTGTGGGGCCACTCCTGAGCTCAATTTTGGTGCAAGTACCGAGTCACCAAGGAGTGTCGCTGAGTCCAAACTCTCAACCCGACCACCAGCCTCGACTTTCTCCTTCCGACCCTTCCTCCGTTGGTCTGAAACTTGGGTACTAGGCTGTGACACCTGAGCAGACTGAGATCTCTCGAGCCCCTCTTGCCCCTCCCTACTCGTGTCGGCCGCCTTCTCGGCAACGACTAAGGGTGGAACCTCGGAAGTAGGCACCGCAAAGTCGTTACCGAGAAGTAGGTCGACCCCCTCAACTGGCAATTTCTCCACAACACCCACATCCAACTCCCGTGTCACACCGTCCACCTCAAGCTCCACTCTGACCAGCGGGTAAGACCGCGTAGCATTGATACCTTGAACCACCACAACCCGAGCCGCGTTAATAGGCTTGCCAGTGAAGTTCTTAACAAGTGTCTGGGAAGCGCCCGTATCACGCAGCAACTTAAGCTTATGCTCCACACCATCCCACCTCACAGTGCCGTGCCCCCTATGACCACAAAAAGCATCTCGGACGAGTGACGAGCCCTCCTGCTGCTTCTGCACCGACTGTGACTTCGCAACCGGCATATTACCCCGGGCAAACGCGGAAGACCTCAAAGACACACCGATGTTGCTCACTAGTGACACCACTGCTGTAGGCGGTGTGCTCGGACATGAGCGCGCAATATGCCCCTTCTCATGACACTTGAAACACTCCACTTCACTCTTGGACTTCCTCCGAGGTGAGGAAGGGCCCTGGCCTTTCTTTAACGGGAAGGGTTTCGACTTGGGATCAAAATTGGCACCAGTACTCTTAAATGGGTAATATGTTGTGTCATTAATTCGGGGGGGTGGAGTGGTACGCCCCTGGTTACCTGCCTCAGCTCTCTGTGCAGACCCGCTCCCACGAATCAATGATACCCTAAGGTCAGCCAGCTCAGCCGCCGTCTGCAGAGTTTTTGGTTGCTTTTCTTTCAGGTGAAGAGTCAAGTCACTGTCAGTACATTTAAAAAATTGCTCTAACAACACTAATTGCTTTACTGCATCAAAAGTAGTTGCCTTCTCCTACCTCAACCAATTTTCAAATGCATCTGACAGCTCTCTAGCGTGTTCCTGGAAAGTACTCTCCTTTCTTTTTGGAACAGCCCTAAACTTCAGCCAATAGGTCTCTGGCTGTAGCTCATACGCCCTCAGGACAGCCTCTTTCAACGCCTCATAATTCACGCAGGAATCTAGGGGCAAAGCATCGTACGCCTTGAGTGCTTTCCCCGTCAATCGTGACGAAACAAGGGCTGCCCACTTCTCCTCGGGCCATTGGGGCTCCCGGCACTTTTTCTCAAAACGAAGAACGAATTCTGTAACTCCAAACTCATCAAACACTGGAACCAACTTTAATAGATGCGGCAGGGACTGGTCATGGGGTCGAACCCCCTGGCCGAAACGGTTCCCCGTCACCTCTACACAAGTTTTCTCTAGGTCAACATCGGCACAATACCTTGCAGACTCATACTTGAGCTCAGCCTCTCGCTGCTGCTGCTGCTGCCTGAGCTCAGCCTCATGCTTTCGCTGCTCGAGCTCAGCCTCATACTTTCGCTGCTCGAGTTTGGCGAGCTCGAGCTGAAACAACATCTCGGGAGTCAAACCCTGAGGGGGGGGTGCTACTACCGGGGACCCACCCCGTGAGTCACCTAGAGGCATACTCATCCACCAGCGGACATCGGCCTGCGGGAACGTACCCGGCTCCGGAACCCGAGGGGGCGCCATGATAGGCGTTGAGTGGAATGCGGGCTGGGACGAAGGTGCCCCAGCTCCCGCTCCACCCGAATCCCCATACACCCCACCCAGCACACAGGTAACCAGCTCACTTCTCGACAAACCGCTAGTACCAGAAAACCCTAAGGCCGTGGCTATACACTGCAGTCCGTACCGGTCCAGCCCCGACACCCGGTCCGCCGACACAGGCTCCTCCCAAAACCTTCGAGCATCCTCCTCATTGTTCACCACCCGAACGCTGTTAACCAACTCCACCTTCTCCACCTCCTCGCCTGTCTCTCGCACTGTGCCCTCACTATGCTCAGACCCGTCCAGTGACATGATGGAGTAAAAAAAAAAAAATCTCAAGTCAAGACAAAAGTAGCCAAACTCTCGCGTAGCTTTATTCACCAAAAATATTCGAAGATGTTCTTGAGTGCAATACTAGGTCACCAATAAACTCCAACAAGTTCTATATATCCTCAAAACAATGTCCACTGCTAACAATGCGAGAAATATATTCAACCCCAAATGGCAATAAGATTTTCCAAAAAAAAAAATGCAATATTCAGTTCACTATATACTGGTCTAAGGTCGCCATTTGTTACGACCGGCACTACGGAATAAACAAGGGCACTTAATAATGGATTAGAAGATAGGCTATATCTGCAACAACGGTACGCTAATTCCAAACCCTCAAACTATTACGCCGGTGAACAAAACACTTAAACCCTCCAGAGTTAATCTACTGGATAACGGGGTATCAATTGTTACGATCCAGGTTCTCAAAGACACAGGGCTCTTCAACATTGGACTAGATAATGGCAAAATGCAACAACGGTAACACTAGATCCAACCCCTGCCTTAAACACTGGAAAACAAAACACCATTACCGCCCTGAGTCGTGCCTGGACAACGAGGTATCCTATGACTCGGTAACTGGTGCACACACACTAGGCTGACGCTCAATGAAACAGCCTATTCTCAAACAGTAAAAGATTACTCGATTATGTTACACAAAGAAAAGATAGTTAACGTGATTAATTAACGTTACGGTAGATACTCAAATAACTGGCACTCCTGTATTAAAGAAAGTGCAATGCTAGTCCTGCAACATCAACTGGAAACTTCTGAAATAAGTCTGATGCTGGGAAGATGTTCGTAAAGAATCTTGAACAATTATAATGCAGAATACGGGTCACAATAAATGCTAGGACATATAGTAATAATAGGCAGGCGAATAATAAAGACTGCGCAAAGGTAGTAATGCTCGACAACTAAAGAAATACTTTGTGACACAACGCAACAGCCTACTAGGGTTGTGCAACTCAACAACAACCTCGGCTCAAAAGTGCAGTGAATAATAATGCTGCATACATATAATAATGGGGGCTTATCTCTAACCAGTGTCTGCTCAGTTAATAAAGTCTAGCTGGGGTATCAAGGCAGGGCAACAATGGGCGAGCATGCGGCTCGTAGCCTAACGTTGTCCGAAGGTGGTATAATGAAGATTACGTTATATGACGGGGATGCTCTCTTGATAAATCTAGGTCTCTAGTACCTAGCTCTATCCTAGCGATCCCTCAGAAGTCAACACAAAGAGGCAGCACTATGTTGTGAGGGATAGGCTATGGCCCTCTCACACCACAGCGCTGTGCTCGCAAAGTAAACCCACCCGAAGACAACTTAGGCTCCCACAGTACCTGTCGATGTCGTGCAGGGCTTAGCTAACACTGCACACATCGGAGAGAACGACACAGTAACCTTACCCCTAGTCTAGCTTTAGATAACCAAGAAGAATCACTCAACACCTTGCCAGGGAGACATATACCGGTCTACAACCTTCCCGAGAGAGGACACATACGGAAAAGTCCGTCTCTCAAAACCTCAATAAAGCATAATACTTCCTTAACACCTTAAGAGCGGCCTATGCGGTTTATTTATATGTACCGCCCAGCGGAGTGTTTTTAGCCAAAATAGGGCTGTTTACGTGATCATTTTCATGCCTAAATAAGACCCAGAACGTAAAACAAGTATCTATCCCTGAAAGGGCATACACAGAGCTTTCGAATGACACCATAATGATCCTTTTATGATGGCTAGTTTTCTTGCAATAACCGTGCAACGCGAGTGCAAAAAGCATGTAAGCACTTTCCCCATACAATCCTTATATAGCGAGTGAGAGAGGTAGGAGGGAGGTGAGATTCGTGTCAGTAGGTTCGCCGCGGTGGTCTGGAGCAGTCATACGCTCGCTACTCTCCTGCCACCACTTGTCTCTCTCTCTCAGCAACATTACGTGCTGAAATTGCCACTCGAGTTATGTCGAGCGCCGCCACATAGTCCAGCTTTATTTAACTCGACTTTTGTGGTGAGCCGCTAATTAAGGGTTAACCTAATACATGGAAATATCTGAGAGCTTTGCGTACAATACGACTGGTCGACGGTGAACGTCTATGCTGAAACCAGAAGGGATGTTGAGTTTAATAAAGATTAGAGAATGAGAAAGGAGAAGTCGAGAGAGAGAAATAGTATGCAAAGTGGCGAGTATGGGGGACAGAATTGCAAAGGATGTAGGCGATACGCGTGTCAAGCAAGCTATGAGCTGGTAAAGAACACGAAGCCGCGACGGCAAGGGACTAGTTGACCACCCGGCCGCCAACGCCGTCAGCGCCCTAGCGAGCCGCGTCATAGCTCACCCCGCTGCCAGGTGTACTCCCTCACCCTCTCTCGCTCGCCTCCCACACAAGCAACATATATATTATAGCGAATATAAAATATAAGGCGCGGTCACAGACCAAAACAAAGACCATTTCTAGACTGTCTGTGGCAACACGACACTAATTAAATAAAGCAGATCATTTTAGGACAACTGTAGCCTATCCCCCCATCCTGGCGAGCGCTAGCGAGCTGCAATGCCCCACGCAACCATTCTGCTAACGCTGGGAGGCGTCACACAATTAACTGGGTTTTAGTGCACTTCTACAAAGGCTTTCCAGTGACGGCAAAGCCTACTCACAACAGGAGTACTTTACGTTAATAAAGTGCACCTCAAGTAATAACAATGCTTAAATAAACTATAACAAGATTTAATAAAGGAGTATATGCTTACGTTAACTTTAGTGTGAGTCTGTACTCCCCACTAAACTCCTCAATGCTCTATGAAAACACTGGAAGTCTAGTCCTACAGCAATCAGATAAAGAATCTTCTGAAAACGTCTGATGCTCTAAGATGCTCGTCAATATAGAACAGAAATAATGCAGGGGCAGGACACCAAAGCGTGTATCTTAAATACACCAACAAGTAGGATACATATATATAAAACAAGGGAGTGCAACAACTCTGTGACAGCACTAATAATAGCCACTCAAAACAGTACTTCCTTAGCCATTGTAACAGCCAAACTGGGTTGTGCACTATGCATCAACCTAGGCTAAAAAAAGGCGTGAATAATTCCTAAAGCATACACAGTTAAAGTTAATAAACACAATGCTGTCTTTCTCACTAATAAAGTCTAGCAGTGGCATAAAAGGTACAAGGAACCTAGGCAGAGCGCAAGCATGCTCGTAGCCTACTGTCTCTCCTTGAACAGATTTCCCTTATGTTACGTTAAGTAACTAGGAGGCTCTCTTGGTAAGTCCAGATCTCAAGTATCTGGTCTTACCCTGGCGCTCCATAAAGGTCAACAATATGAGGTAGCAAGCATACAAATAAGAGTAGGCAAAAGCCCTTCACTTGTATACTGCTACACTCGCAAAGGAAAAATATGCACAAGGGTTACAGGCTACCTAGCTTCGTCGAAGTCGTACAGGCTCTGACTTGCCACATACATAACTCAGACAACGACCAAAGACACCCTCCACTGTCTAGCATTAAATAGTAGGAAAGAACAGCTCAATAATTAGAAGCACCCCAATACTATGCTACCATGTGACTATGACTCTAATAATCCCTAAAGCTAGTGCAAAACATATATGTGAGAACTGGTGCTGCTAATACGACTGGCCGACTATGGAAGTCGTATGCGAGAACCAGAAGGGATAAGTAACTGAATAAAGATAGGAAGTATTGGAAAAGAAGAAGTTCAGAGAGAAACAGTAGTACAGGGGGTTAGATTGGGGACAGATTGCAAGGGACATGTAGGACCAAGCACGCTATGCCAAGCTCTGAAGGAGACACGAGGGTAGGAGCCCGCACCTCCTTACCAGGACAGCGGCCTCCAATCACAGACGACTACGTCATGAAGAGCAGGCGTCATATGACGCGTCAGGCCCGCCGGCCAATCCCGAGCGGGTGGCCCCGCCTAAGAAAGGAATGCGCACATACATACTACCACCTCGCTGCTCGCTCTCTTTCTCCTTACAACTTCGCACAACATATCTTATACTCTATCAATGATATAAAATACTTCCAAGTGTCACAGACAAGAATACAGACCAACACTGATCTGTCTGTGACAACATGAACACTAAGAAAGAAAGAACATCGTTCTACGATTATTATAGCCCATTTCACTGCCCTGGCGAGCGCTAGCGAGTTACGAGTACACTCTGGCAAGCTGGCCAGCGTAACAGTGATGACTACAAAGAGCTTCTGGAATTAACCATCATCATACTTGGTGGCAGTCCTCCTCAAGGCATTAAGTTCAGGGAGACAGGGCACTCCATCTGGCCCCCTATATGGCACGTGCAATCTATGCCATAAAAGTTCTGCTCTTTCATAAACAGTTCAAGTTGACAGGACCAGAGATGATAGGTTTGAGGAAGTTTGTAGCCTTTGCTGTTCAACTGTACGTAAAGGCTTGGTTTGAAGCCCCTTTAGCCATAATAGCCCCAGCCAATGACCTACATTTTCTTTAGAAGCTAATGACCTATGGTGATATACCTGTGAGGAAACTAACCACAAGACATTTTGCCATCATCTCTGGTATATTAGTGATTTGGGTTTCTTTGATTCACAAGTGCCTGCTAATGTGAAGAAGCCATGGTTTCAGCCTTGAAAGATAGGGGTCAAGACAATCCTCCTCCTCGTATACAACTGGAGCCGACACCCACAAATCTTGAAAGAAAGACTCTGGCAGAGTTTGTCACTAGTAACTCCACCAACCTTCTTGACAACTTTGGGGTGACACAGAAGTTCCTTCACCAGGATCCAGAAAGTGGAAGGATCTGCCGGAATTTACAGAGGCAAACAAGACCTTTCAGAACATCAAGGTAGTCAACGATTTTGCAGAGAGAGGAGTCGCCCTAATGCAAGCGTATAATGCCCTCCTCACCATAAATGAAAAACAGCATCAGTTCCTCTTGCAAGTCATCGAGGAACACCGAAAGAGGTTCCCATTTGTCACAAAGGCCACCCTGATGTCCACAGAAACCGGGCAACAATGAGTAGGTTATGGGCCCCCATGATCCCTCCACCATTGAGGGGCTAATACTCACTGCATCTTAAATGCAGGAGGGGGACTCGGAATGGCCTCGTGTGACACCTCCAAATATTGTTCAAATTAAACCAAATTTTGTATGCATGCATTCTAGCCCCAAAGGAACCTAATGAGGCCTAAGGAATTGTTATTTCGAAATTTTACCTTTATATGTGAGGACCACCCTAATATATATATATACAGTATATATAATTGTATATATTATATATATATATATATATATATTATATATATATATATATATATAAATCGGATATATATATATATATATATATATATATTATATATATACCGGATATATATATATTATTATATATATATATATATATATATATATATATATATATATATATATATACTACATATATAATATCAACCAAACCTTTAACACCTTACGAGCGGCCTATGCGGTTTATTTATATGTACCGCCCAGCGGGGTGTTTTTAGCCAAAATAGGGCTGTTTACGTGATCATTTTCATGCCTAAATAAGACCCAGAACGTAAAACAAGTACCTATCCCTGAAAGGGCTTTCAAATGACACCATAACGATCCTTTTATGATGGCTAGTTTTCTTGCAATAACCGTGCAACGCGAGTGCAAAAAGCATGTAATTAGCCACTTTCCCGATACAATTCCTTATATAGCGAGTGAGAGAGGGAGGAGGGAGCTGGGATTCGTGTCAGTATGTTCGCCGCGGTGGTCTGGAGCAGTCATATGCTCGCTACTCTCCTGCCACCACTTGTCTCTCTCTCTCAGCAACATTACGTGCTGAAATTGCTACTCGAGTTATGTCGAGCGCCGCCACATAGTCCAGCTTTATTTAACTCGACTTATGTGGTGAGCCGCTAATTAAGGGTTAATGTGAGCGTCCTGGGTTCGAATCCTCGGACTGCCACATGTGTTTGTTAATTTAATTAATCACGTTTAGGAGTAAGTTGGTTAGTGGAGAGAACATAAAAAATAATTCTGGTTCAGTAGTAGTTTATCGAGAGGCCTTCCCTAGGGTTAAGTGCCCCATTAATTACTATTTCCATTCACATATTCATAGCATCTGATAGTGCAGTTGGATTGATTGAACATGCTAAGATTGGTATGCAGGATTCGAAACTGCATAATAAATCGAAGGCTTGTGCAGCATTTTAACTGTCTTCGTGGTGCAATGCATAAGTGTGTTGATTTTCGGTGTGAGCGTCCTGGGTTCGAGTCCCCAGACTGCCACATGTGTTTGTTAATTTCATTAATTGAGTTTAGGAGTAAAGTTGATTAGTGGAGAGAACATAATAATTAATTCTGGTTCAGTAGTAGTTTATCGAGAGGCCTTCCCTAGAGTTCAGTGCCCCATTAATTACCATTTCCATTCACATATTCGATCATAGCCTCCGATAGTACAGTTGGAATGATTGTACATGCTAAGATTGGTATGTAGGATTCGAAACTGCATAATAAATCGTAGGCTTGTGCAACATTCTGTCTTCGTAGTGCAATGCATAAGTGTGTTGATTTTCGGTGTGAGCGTCATGGGTTCGAATCCCCGGACTACCACATGTGTTTGTTAAGTTCATTAATCGAGTTTAGAGTAAAGTTGGTTAGTGGAGAGAAAATAATAAATAAATACTTAACTTAAATTCCATTTAACCACTTAGCTTGTGACGGATCTCTATAAGAATCAGAGTTGTATAAACTATCTAACTTTACTCGTTGATTATCACAAATTCTTTCTAACCTGGATCTTCTAATGACATACTAATTAATCCCCCCCCCTCATTATTTATACGAAAAAAAAAATGCCTTTGTTGTCATTGTTTTACAGATACTTTTATGGTCATTGTTCAGTTGAACTAGTTGAAATGTGGACGACCACAAGCAGCACATGGCAGTAATTATGTGTATGATTAATGTAATTGATGGCTAGATATGGGTCATTGTAGAAAATCCATAATTACTTCCAGGGCCCATCAATGTTGCTTATAATACTAACTGTTTCTACCTTCGGTCGCGCCGGGAATTTCCACACCTCTCACAACACACTCACACATCACACAGTTTTTCCTACACCGAGAAATGACTCTCCGGCTGTCATTTCTCGAAGACTTCTTCTAGCCGGAGACATTGAGAGCAACCCAGGACCCACGTACACATACATATGTCCAACTTGCTCAAAACCCATCACTTCGAGTCGCCTTACTAAGGGTTCAGTTCTCTGCAATTCATGCGGGAACTGGACCCATTTCACCTGCACAACACTTGCCTCCAAGAACACAAACACAAACACCTGGACCTGTTCCTCATGACCCTCCCTCTCCCAGTCAAATCCCTCACCTAAAACCCGTCCACCTCTCCTCCCCAACCCACCTAACCTTCCCATATCATCCACTCCCCCCCCCCCCCCCTAAAACCCGTCCACCTCTCCTCCCTAACCCACCTAACCTTCCCATACCATCCACATCCTCAACTCAACACACCACACCCAATCCTAATCCATTCCAACCCCCATCTCCTGCTCCCCAATCCCCCCCCCCCTCCCCATCCTCGTGCAGCAGCACCCAACATACATCGTGCACATAACATTAACATTCTTCAACTGAACATAGATGGCATCAACACAAAGAAACACAAACTCTCACACTTCATCAAACAACACAACATACACATTGCCATCTTAAAAGAAACAAAACTCTGCACAACACAAAAAACACCCACATTTCATAATTTCACCACCATCAGACAAGACCGGGCTGTCGACGGGGGCGGTGGACTCATCACCCTGGTACACAAAGAAATGTCATACATAGTAACCAGTGTACAAACCAAATCCCTCCAGAAATACAGTCAATTAAAATACGCACTGGCAACAACTCCAACATAACCATCATAAACACATACATCCCTCCCCAAACATCCCCTACAGTACCAAATGAATACAGACCACACTTACAACACATCACAAACACCACACACACCCCACACATCATCCTGGGTGGTGACTTCAACGCCAAGACGTCGGCCTGGTTTGTCGACAACCCCGACACAGACAGAGGGCTGGTACTACAAAACCAAACCGATAACCTCATCATCCTTAACGACATCCATCAACATACCCATATTCCTCACCAAGCCCTCTATAACCCATCATCTCCAGACATCACCTTTTGCTCCCCAGAACTTGCCCCCACAACATCCTGGAGGGTGGTCAGAACCTTAGGCTCTGACCACCTCCCGATCATTATCACCACCAAAACCAGACTCACCCCAGCTAGCCACAAACACACATACACCAATTATAAAAGAGCTAACTGGGAAGCATTCACAAATGAGACAGAACAACACTTCACAACTCTAAACATTACACCCATCACTAACATCAACAATGCTGTACACATACTCAATAAAACTATCCAAAACGCTGACAAGAAACACATTCCAAGAGGTAACAGAAAAAGACACAACCCCAACTTCACACCAGAAATTCAAAACCTCATCAGACAACGCGACATACTGAAACACTCCCCAGCACCCCACACACAAGACATCACACAACAAATTCAAGCACTCAACACCCAAACTAACAACAAAATACAAGAACAACAAAAACTAAATTAGAATAACTTCCTACAAACACTTGATCACAAAACAAACCCCAAAAAACTCTACAAAACACTAAACAGCATCACACTTTCCAACAGCAACACAACACAATCACATGCTGCAATCACAACAACAGACTCTACTCCTTCATGTAAACAACAAGCAAACACTCTCATCAATCACTTCTCACATGTCAGCCACCTAAAACCTCACAAAGACGACCGACGTGTCATCCGACGTAAGAGACAATTCCCCACAGACCCTGACTATACACCCTTCACCAATCACCAGACAAAGCATATCATCAACAATCTCAAGCACTCACCCGCCTGTGGCCTAGACAACATAAGCAACATACACCTCAGACACCTGGGACCACAAGGCATACAAGCACTCACTAACATATCAAACTACAGCTATTCACACAACACAATACCAGACATTTGGAAGCATGGTATCATTATCACATTCCCCAAACCCAACAAAGACCCCACGCTACCCTCCTCGCACCGCCCCATCACACTCCTTTGCTCCCCCTCCAAAGTCATGGAACGCCTAGTATTACAACTAATTACACCTGACCTACCCCTAGCTCGAACACAACATGGCTTTAGGCCACTGCACTCCACAAACACTCTTCTCACAGACCTTACACAAAGAGCTTTCGACGGCATCATCTCAGCTAGACCACCACACAGATCACTATTAGCCACACTCGACATTAGTAAAGCCTTCGATGCCATTCCCCGCCACAACCTAACAAACAAAATCTACAACACAAACATGCACAACAACACAAAAAGGTGGCTGGCCAACTTCCTAGCAGGCAGATGTGCACACGTATCTTTTGCCGGTCAGTCATCTAAAATCAGAAACTTTCCAAATGGAGTCCCACAAGGATCCGTCCTATCGCCCGCACTCTTCAATCTGTACATGCACGATATAACTACACCCAATATGCCCCAAATAAACTTAGCCTCCTATGCAGATGACATAACACTCACATGCACACACCATGACCCAAAAAGAGCAACAGATCTCCTTCAACCGTATCTCAACACACTACATGGCTGGTGCACTACAAACAGACTTAATCTAGCCCCAGCCAAATCCACCGCAGCCCTGCTCACAAGTTGGACAGGAGAACACGAATACATCCCTCAACTCACCATAAACAACAAACCCCTAACACATACACACACACCCAAAATCCTAGGAGTAACATATGGTACTCATATGACATTCAAACAGCACACCACAAACATTAAAAAGAAACTGACACCCAGACTTAACGCCCTCAGGTCACTTGCTCACACAAAATTTGGACACAACAAAGAAACTACCACCACAGTATATAAACAATACATAAGATCAGTGATGGAATATGCAAGCCCAACCTGGGCTTCTAACCTAGCTGAAACACATCATAAGACCTTACAGACTATTCAAAACAAAGCCCTGAAGATCATTACAGGCAGCACATCTACTGCACCCACAGATCACCTACATCAAGAAACCAAAATCCTCAAAGTCAAAGACCATCTGGACATGAGAGGTACTCAATTCCTGGCAGCAGCCTCCACGACCCAAGACCACCCACTAAACTACATGGCAACACACCCACGACACCAATAAATATCAAAACAACACCCAGCACACGGTATCACACACAATTATTGTCCTCTCTCCCTCCCTGGCCACCCCGTACCAACTTCCAGAAGCACATCCATACTCATATCTCTCACCGATCCATCCACTCACTCACAGACAACACGCAGCTGCATGCATGACCTCCCGAAATCCATCCTTCAGAATCCTCCCATCCTCGCGAGGACAGAGTCCACCTGGCCAGGCTGAGATGCGGACACCATCCAGCTCTCCTGAGCCATCAGAAGAGACTGGATGACTCCGTTGTCGACGCCTGCCCAGGATGTAACACAGCACCCCATACCATTAAACACATCATAGAAGACTGCATTTCACACAACCACTTACGCCAACAACACAATCTACACTCAATGAGAGCTCTGTGGGAAAGCCCGATCGTGGCCATGGCCTTCCTCAGGGACTCGGGGCTGTTCGGCCAGGCAGCTTAGGGAACAACAACAACAACAACAACCTGTTGATATTGGATGAAATCATCTTTTTGGAACGCCCTTCCTCACCGTACATTTCCACAACAGCATTAGGTCAATCAATTATTTTTATTCCGCGAGAATTGTTTTTCCTTTGTTCATTATATTATGTTAAAAAGTACATAATAGAAATGGATTAACCCTCTGAAAATCTAAGACGAACTTCCTTCAAATTATCTGGCAATAATTAGACGACTTTATTCAGATTTGGAAAGATATATGGTAGTCAGAGGTTTAATTGAGATAGTCATTACCTTTTAACTCCCACGGATCCTTCCTAAGTTGTATGAAATTGTCTGATAAACTAAAAACTGTCGAAATGCGTAATGATCCTGAAGGGGTTAAACCTTTGAGAATGAGTCAGAAGGGAGATTTGACAGTGCATATAATGATAATGAGTGTGACGTTAACCACTCCGTTCAAGCCGCATGGCTTGTCCTACAGTGACTCGCTAGGATCGCCAGGACAGTGGATGTGGCTACAGTTTGTGTATTGTTGTGTGCTTTATTTCATATGAAAGCTCGTGTCATGGGCAGTCCAGAAAGGCTCTTTGTTTTCACCCATGTCAAGGCTTTATATATTTAATTGTAAAGTATATGTTTTATCCTTAACTAGTAATGATAAGATCAGAGAGAGAGAGAGAGTAGAACAGAGTGAGAGGGGGCGCGTAGTGTTTTGCTATACTCGATGACGTCATAGCTGGGTGGCCTCGTGGGGATTGGTTGAGGGAGTTCTTTACCATGCTTGGTGACGTAATGTTTTGCTAGCTACTTTGGTAGTGGTTAGAGGACTTGTTACCGCTTTTTTCCCACGCGGCTCGAGCTAGTGCGAGTATATATACAGCTCCCTCGCCACTTTCTCCCTCAGATCTGGTTTCTAGAACGCTTGATATCTTATCCCTTGATATCTTATCCCTTGATACCTGTTCCCCGCTCCGCACCTGAGAATCTTTTCCTCTGCCTACCTCTCTCTTTTTCCATATCTTTCACCACCTTTTATTAATACTATATCCCCTCTGGTTAACTCTTCAAAATCAGCTTCATGTTGGCCAGTTGTATTGTGCGTTAAGGTCTGATATAACCTATGTATGTTTAGTTGTTAAGATAAGTTGATCACGAAGCAATGGTTGGCTTTCATATTGCCGCTTCCTATAATTATTAGTGTTCTGCTGGATTAGATAATGCTAGACTAGGGGTCTGATATTATAAGGTGTTGTTTCCTATGAGTGCTGGCTTTAGGTAAAAGCTGCACGACATACCTGAGAACTGGAGTTGATTGGGTAAATTCTAGTCTGTGTGCCATTGAGAGTAGAGCATGCACAAATGAGGACTTTTTGCCTATACCATTCTGCACTGTTCTAAGCTCGTTTTTTTTTTTTTTTTTTTTTTTTAAAGACCTCCGTCTACGTATTGTGAAAAACCTGTTGGTTTTCATTGAGGTACGCCAGGAGAACGCTTGATACTTCGGTATTAAGGTTTCTCAAGAGAGCTACCCTTCACTATAACGTAATATTTGATGCACAGACTTGAGATTTACACTAGGCTATGCGGCATGCCATGCGCACCAGTATCTCGTATCATTGACTCTAGCTAGACTTTATCAATCATAGTAGACATTAAGTATATTAAACCAAGTACTCTTTTTTATGCATACCCATTTATGATTACACAAGCATTTCGCAGCCTAGTTTGATGTATTGAGACACAATCGACTTAGGCTCTTTTTGTTGATAGGAATACTGCATTGTTGTGGCGATCATTATTATTGTTGTAGTGTTTAGGATATTCTTGGCTCCGACGGCATTATATATTCTGCCTTTTTGTGTGCATAGCCTGCACGAGCATTGTTCCGCTGCCTGCCTTTTTGGGTTCCATTTCCGATACGAGCATCTTTATAGCATCTAACATTTAAAGAAGATTCCTTGTTGGTGTTGAAGGACTTTAGTGCACTTTCTTTCATGCAGGAGTGCCTGACATTTATTGATTAAAGGAACGTAAGCTGTAACTTCTCTTACCACCTTACTTTGCATACCATAACCAAGCACCTTCGGTTATAGGTAGTAATAGGATGTTTTCACATAACATTAAGCCTAGAGTAGACGCACATTTCTTGAGCGTTTAATAACCTATTATTGCATATAGAACTCTGTAGAGTATTTGTGTTCTTTGTTCACTGGGAACACTCTGATATACCGAAGATGAGACACAAAGACAAATGGGAATAATGAGGAGGGATGAACGAGGATGTGAAGGAGAAAGAGAGAAAGTGTGTGTGAGAGAGAGAGAGAGAGAGAGAGTGATATATATATATATATATATATATATATATATATATATATATATATATATATATATATATTTATATATATATATATATATATATATATATATATATATATATATATGGTCAAGCTGCTATTATGAAAGGCTAGAATTTAGAAACACTATGAATCTAAATGATGGCCTTTACAAAATAGATAACCTCCTGCTAATTCTCCATCTTTACTCAACACACTGCCCAGATACTTAAAAGAGTTGACGATCTCCATAGCCTGACCGTTCAGCTTCACCTCACACTCTGTGACTTCACCCCTTTCGAAGACCATAACCTTGCTCTTCCCCGTATTTACCTTCAAATTCCGTTTTTCGCACACTGTTCCAAACTCATTTACCAGACCCTGCAACTCCCATTCATTATCACTCATCAGAACTGTATCATCCGCAAACAGCAGTATAGGTAGCTTCCACTCAATTCCCTCCCTTTTCAGCGATACACCAACATCCACTGCTCTTGATAGTATTTCTTTCATAACTCCATCCATATATACAGTAAACAACCACGGGGACATCACACACCCCTGTTTCAAACCAACATTCAGGTCAAAGAACTTGCTCTGCTCACTCTCCACACGTACTGCCGCCTTTGCACCCTCATACATGCTCTTCACTGCTTTCAGCAACTTGCCCTCTACTCCGTATATTCTAAGTACTTTCCACAAACCTTCTCTATCCACTCTGTCATAGGCCTTCTCCAAGTCCATAAAGGCAACATACACCTTTTGTTTCTTCTCCAGATAATTCTCCACAACACAATTCAGGGTAAAAATCTGATCTACACATCCTCTTCCCTTCCTAAAACCTCCCTGCTCGTCGCCTATCCATTTCTCCGTTCTAACTCTCACTCTCTCGTCCGTGTATCTAATTGGTGGACGGCTAATTCTACCACTACGAGTGAGAGTTTCAGTGGGGCCCGTGAACTTAGTCGCTCAAGCGAAAGTCTTATCGGGAACGTTAAGCAAGGGAGTTTCTTTGGATTCTTTTACTTTAGCTGTGGGAGAACCGTTCAGACGGTTGCCGTCAACAGATATGCCTTGCGGTTCTACCTCGTCTTGAGGACACTCTTCCTCACTACTTAAAGTTCTATTTAAATCTCTCGGGGAAACTGAAACTTCGCTGTCTGGGACCGTAGACTTTTCCTCCTCGGTAAGCTCATAGAAATCATCTTCCCCACTAGATACGATCTCATCGCTTCCTAGGTCTCCTTCTGGCTCAACCTCAGGAAGACCCTCTCGGTTTTTTCGACTAAGTGACCACCAGAGTGGAGAATCTTCTAGGTAGTCCCGAGTCGGAGTAGGACCTCTAACGTTGGGTCGAACTGAGGAAGTATCAGGGTCGTCGACCAAGAATTCCTTTTCCTCTTCGCTCCCTTCCTCGCTACTCCACTCGCTCATCTCTGGGGGAACATTACCCTCATATCGTTTGGTTTGACGAATATGAGTAACTGACACGATATTTCCATGATGTAAGTATAACACTTGATAGGGCCCGTTTGTCTTGACAACCCTGAAAGGACCCTCATAATTTCTCCTCCAGTTTACCAGCTCGGGTGGGGTCATGTCTCTTGACCAAAATATACTCCCCTCGGCAATAAGGATTATTTAGCGAAAACTTTCTTAGGCTGTTGCTGAGCAATATGATCATGCACTTGCTGTCGTCGCTCCCCTAGTTCCTTCCAATATTTTCCGGGTTGGGAATACTGCGTGTAGGACCGGGGGTAGGGCAATAATCGTTCTTGAGGCAATTTTGGTATGTTGCCAAAGATAATCTCATTGGGAGAATACCCCGTAGTCCTACAGACCGTGGTATTTATTTCCCAGACAATTTCAGGCAAAAGTTCTGGCCAACCCCGGACTATTTTCTCCCCTTGTGAGCTCAGACCAGCCCGGATGCAGTTGGCTAACACCCTATGATTCCTTTCACAGACAGCATTTCCCTGAGGGTAATATGGGGAGGTGTGCTGTATCTGGTACCCCAAGGTTTCTCCCAAGTGTTGCCAGATCTCATTATTAAATTATTTTCCCCTGTCACTCAGAATAACTCCAGGGGTGCCATACACAAAAATTATCTTTTCCAGGATAACCTTGGCCACCGTTTCAGCTTTCTTGTCCGGGATAGCGCAAGCAACCGTGTATTTAAAGAAAATGTCGACACAGGTCAAGATGTACCTTTTGTTTGTCTGTCTGGGAAGAGGTCCCATAATATCCATTGATAATTTGGCCCAGGGTGTACCAGCGGTAATATGTCCGGGCAACTGTCTAGGTCCCCTTCCATCTTTGCCCCACTGGCATCCCAAACAATTTTGAACGACTTCTTTAACAATCTGGTCGGCCCTCTTGGTCCAGTACCTTTCATTGAATTGTTGGAGATCCCTAGACTGTCCCAAATGAGCCCCTCTTCCTTTTTGTCCGTGGAGGATTTGGATCATGTGTTTTGCCTCTGAATAATCAAGTACGACCCGATCTTGAGAATTCCTCAAGGCTCCCTCCGAAAACTTTACTTTATTACTAGGTCTAGGGTTGTATTTTTCCCCGTGAGGTTCAGTGGGTTGAACGGGTGCTACTGGTAGTCGAGACAAGCCATCGGCATTAGTGTGTAATTTACCGGGTCTATGTCTATCTTCAAAAGAGTACTCTTCCAAAATCCCCTTCCACCTGACAAATAGTCCGCCTTCCGTTTTCATTTTTCGGAGCCATTGTAAGCTATGGTGGTCCGTAATAACTTCAAAGTGGACCCCGGCTAGGTACGGACGGAAATATTGTACAGCCCACACTAGAGCTAGACATTCCTTTTTCGTAACGCTATAATTATTTTCGCCCTTATTCAGTGTCCGGCTAGCAAAGGCCACTATGCTTTCCTTTCCGTCCACTTTCTGGGCCAGAACGGCTCCGAGCCCTTCATCAGAAGCATCGGTGTATAGTTGAAAGGGCTTGGTTAAATCCGGATGACAAACTATGGGGTTAGAAGTTAATTTTTGCTTCAAGTGATCAAAAGCTACCTGACAACTCTGATCCCAGTCGAACCTCCTCCCTTTTTCTAGTCTCTGAGTCATGGGGCAAGCAATCTTAGAAAAGTTAGGTATGAACCTTCGATAGTAGGAGGCCATTCCCAGAAACGCTCGAATCTCTTTGACAGAGGACGGAGGTGAGATTTCGGCAATAGATCTCATTTTATGGGGGTCCGGTTGAATACCTCTACTGAAAACCACATGCCCTATATATGCCACCTCACGGGCCCCTAATTGGCATTTTGAAGGTTTCAGTTTAAGTCCTGCCCCCATGATTCTTTCTAACACTTCTTGGAGTCGGTGAATATGTTCTTCCCAACTAGCGGAAAAGATTATGATATCATCTAAGTATGCCAAACAAGTCTTCCAGGTTAATCCCCTCAATACTTCGTCCATGACTCTAGTGAAACTGGCAGGGCCATTGCAAACTCCAAACAGCAAGACAGTAAACTGGTAGAGTTTGCCTTCGCTCGTGGCAAATGCGGTTTTCTCTTGATCCTCGGACCTAACTGGTACTTGCCAGTATCCACTCTGGAGATCTAGGGTAGAGAACCAGGTCGACCCATTGAGGGATTCTAACGAGTCATCAATACGAGGTAGGGGCTACGCGTCTTTGATGGTGACATCGTTTAATTTTCGATAATCTACACAGAACTGAGTAGACCCATCTCTTTTCTTAACTAGGAGTACCGGAGATGACCACAGACTGTATGATTCCACTACTATCCCCTGTTTAATCATGTCTTCAACTTGTTCCTTTTCTTTTTGTCTCATAATAGGGTTTCGTCATCGGTAGGGTTGTTTAATAGGAGGCCCTTACGTGTGTATCTCATGGGTGTGTCGGGTTCGAGCCGATCCGTGGTCCCCTTCGTTTTGAGCAAGCACATCTCGGTATGTCCAGAGCAATTCATGTAAGGTACTGGCTTGACTTGAGGTTAATTTTTTCGGGATCTCAGGTAAGTTCACGGGTCCGTCAGTTCCAACAGTAGTGGGTTGAGCGGGTGTGACTTGTCCTAACAGTTTCCCTTTTTGATAACTAATTGGGTCATCACCAAAATTAGCTAAAACTAGTTTCCTCTGGTCGGCAGTAATGAAGGTGGGAGATATTCTCACCCCATTCTGTGCATCGGGTTCAAAAATCCCGGCAGTCATGCCTGGGTTTGGGGGAATCTCTATCATTTTCCAAGATCTAGGAGGAATAGAACATTTTCCTGTGGTAGCTACTATTTGAGGTTGGAGAGTAGTTGTTGTGTCTTTCGGCCCACACTGAATAGTTACTCCCAACTGACTCATGAGATATATCCCCAGATACCCATCGACTCCATTACTAGCTTCTCCCGATAAAACACAAAAATCGGTGGTAAAGGTAATTCCATTCCACTGCACTACCGACGCGTTAGTTTTTCCTAGGGTTGTCAGTGGTTGACCCCCAGCTCCTGACAACTGAATACTGGTTTGATTTAATGGGCCCATTTCTCGCTGTTTTTGTTTTACGAAATTCTCGAGGAGACAACTTCGGTGTGCCCCCGTATCAATCAACATGTTCGCGGCTCTCCCATTTATGACTACAGTTTCACAAGGCGTTTGTCTCTCTAAGATATTGACCTCACTATACCGCCCTTCTATGTGAGGTTTTGCAGAAAATGTTCTCTCTTCCGGCATCGTAACTCTTGGCTGGTTTTCTGTCTCCCGGTATTCTACCAGAAGCATTCCTCTCCGGTCCGGATCGGTTCCCCTGGGTAGAGGTCGATCGTTTGGGAGTGCGAGTCTGGGGTCAAATCTAGGGGTTGGGGCTGGTGGACGGTTGGTACAGTTCCTAGCTAGGTGTCCGGTCTGTCTACAAGTGAAGCATCGAATCAGGGCTTTCGGATACCCTTTCTTTGGGTTCTCCTCTTCCCCTTTTTGTTTTTCCTCATTTACTTCTCTAGCCTCCAGAATCTTTTTAATGACCTCCATCAATTCCTTGGTAGTGTTAACCTCATGAATGATGCAGTGCTTCCTAACTTGTACCGGGCTAGCTTGGATCATGATCTCCCTAATCTCAGTTTCCTGGCTCTCTTGGTTCATATGGGGATACGCTAGTTTCACATTCTTAGTGATTTCCCTCCTCAGGGCTCTCACATTTTGGCCATCAAGTTTCAAACTCTTCAGTTTGTCTCTTGACTTTTCTGGTGGAAGTCTCTTGGCCAAATTCTTCGATTAAGGTGCTCCTGACTTCGGCCCACAACACTAATCCTTCCAGACGTACTCTCACATCATTCAGGGCCTTACCTAAGTGTGCCTTTCCATAGGCGAGTTTCTTCCCATTTTCCCCTACGTCAAGTAGTGTGAACTGACATTCTAACTGCTCAATCCAAAGCTCGATTTCTTCCTTTCCCTCTTCCCATAATCTGAATGGTATCATGCCCGTCATCCTATCTGTTCTGTTAAATAATTATAATCAATCCAAATTATTTGTCGAATCCCACCGCTTGCCACCAAAATGTAGTATTTAATTCTAAATCAGTTATGCTACTACTACGGGGGATAATTCGACAGTCATTTAGAATTTCGTATATTTTATTTAACAGACTTCCTAACTACTCTAATAATAGGTTCTTGGCTCGGGCTGAGATGAGTTCAAGACGCAGATTGAATATTACGTCGATTCATGCTAGGTTGTACTTTGGACTCCTAAAGTTCCTGTTACTCCCTAACTGAATCCCCGCTATTCAGGTATTGACTCAAGTCGGCTTCGATCCTACGACCCGTTATTAGTGATTAATCCTAAATAAATAAATCAACCCTGCTGTGTCTTTTATTGAGACCAGGGCCCAATGAACCATTGGCTCTTTGCCTAACTAAAAACAAAATTGTTATTCTTTCCTCTACTCTTTAAGTTTTCCCACATTTGCTGAGCCTTCTGTATCCTTTCTCAATACCAAGGCTATAACATACATTATCTATCTCCTCAATACATAGAATCTATTTACTCCTTTGACACAACCATTGTTACTACTCAAGTACCTATGTTATGTCATTACATAAAATTGTACAAATTACCGAATGAGATTACAAGGTCTCTCTTGCACATTTAATATGGTTTCCGCCACCCAGTTACTTCACAATCTAGGTTTACGATCTTTATCTCAATAAGACTATTGGGTTCCGTCACCCAGTTACTTCACAATATAGGTTGACATTATTTTATCTCCATGACACTATTGGGTTCCGTCACCCAGTTACTTCACAATATGGGTTTACAATCATGATCTCAATTTCCCCTTCTGAATTTACCCTCAACTAACCCTGTTACCAACACGCTAGGTTACCTTTCACCTTAATCAATTACCGTACTAACAAAAGATGAACCGTGCCTCAGACGCATACATGGAAAAACTCTCTTGGACTTAATAATAACGCAACTCACATTGGACTAGTGTCCTTCTTCACAGTTTCCCTTTTACACAACTTAAAGAATGATTCATATGGACTAGTATCCTTCCCTAGCTATAGCTAATCTATTAGGCAACTAAACAACTGTTTCCCGCTTTAACTTACTGGTTGCCTCATTTATTAACAAAAGTATTCTTTCCCTCCCCTCTTTACTTGTACTCTTTTAATCTTTAATCCATTTGGCAACTAAACAACTGGTTCACTCTTTAACTTACTGGTTGCCTCATTTATTTACACAAGTATTCCTTCCCTCCTCTCTTTACTTTTTACTCTTTTAATATTTAATCTCTCCTATCAGATCCTATATAATAACTCTTCGGCTGGTGCCGCTGCTAACAAAAATAACTAATTTAATAACACATCATCATCTATATATATTCAGGAAAGTCTAAATTCTTTTTCCTTTATTCTTGTTCTAGAAGGACACATTAGTGTTTAGAAGTGATGGCCACCGGGTCAGTTCTGCAGTATCTCTCTTTCTTTATCTCAACTGAAAATCTTTGCTCTCCCACTACTATCTGTCGTCCTCTTGAATCGCTTGGCTGTAGTGGTATGCAAACCTGCGATGCGATGACAGGTGGCCAGATACTGAGGGTGTATCTGCCTTAGTAGGGAAGAGCTGCTGATAGGCCTGGGGTGTGCCTGCTGGAACAAAAGGCGAGGGCTGGGAGGCTGGAGCCGAATTCCCGTGAGTGCCCAAGTGCGAGGGAGCAAGTAGGTTGCGAGATCTGGACCCGGTGCCGTCTGGTCGGCGAATGACTTTGCAATGCGTCCCCCCCCCCCCCCCCTCCCTTTATAGTCCTGGCTACCGCTCTCTCGCGCTGCCATTGGCTGAGGGACCCGCATGGCATCCTGCTCGCACTGACTTCTTGCTTCCTTCATCTTCTCTCTCTCCTCTTCATAGTAAGTTCCAGGAAGTTGATTATAAACCTCTTGTGGTGGCTTACGGGAGTACAGGGCTGTCACCGAGGTATTACTTAGGGGATAATCAGAAGGAGCTCTTCAGGCAGAGAAAGAGAGTGACTTTTGAGGTAGAATAAGAAGTCAGTTTCGCGCTCCAATAATGGAGGCCGCTGATTGGCTGGTGGGCGGGGCATGGCATGTTGCAGCCGTGAGTTGTCAGAATCAACTGGCCGTGCAAGCCAGTAAAAGCGTTGATTTGCGGAGGGCGTTTCTACTTTAGTGTTTAACAAGAACAGTGAATGTCTTGTTTTATTGCCAAATATAATGTATATTTCACCATAACTGAACTTCTACTTGAAATTAAATACTCAGAACTTAATTGGCCAATGCTCGTATAGTATTAATTACCCTCTCCTCCCAGTCCGTATTACTTTTCCCAGCCTGTTACCATTTCCGGACTTGCTTTCTACCCCACCCTACACACATTTTCTACCCATCTTTCCACCCTCCTAATTATTTATTTTTTCTCCTATCACTCCCTTCTTACTCTTTGTCCCGTCCCTCCCCCGTTTCCCCTCCCCTTACTCCTCTACCCCCCCCCCCCCCACCTCCCCCACACACCCCCACCCCTCCCCCATACCATTCTTATCTCTCTTCTCTCACTCCCCACTAGCTCTGTCACTGCCTCCCCCACTTTCCCACCCCTCTCACCCCCTACTCTCAATGTTTTTCCCATGATTTTTACCTTGCTTGTTATCGTATGAATTTGTATAAAAACATTAATTAACTTACTTTACGTTCACTCAATTTACTATGTTTATTATTATGCACAGATAATAACAAAAGGATACTTCATGCACCTAGAAAGGTAAATTACATCATACAAGTCGGTACGATAACTGGTGTTGTTCCCAAGCGCTCTAGTGATTGCCAGATCAAATATCTCTCTCTCAATATATACATATCTATCTGTCTCCGCTAATTAATCGAGTTAACTGTACAAGGGGCATTCTAAGGGTAAGACCGGTCAGGAATTGAGACCCACTTCCCCTAGCCAGTCTTCACAGCCCACCACAACCCAGTAAAAAAACTAAGAGATCACCAAGCTCTCTCACTCCCAGAGTTGGATACGAGTGTTGCTCTGCCGGACATTTCCAGTTGCATGACTGGAGAATTCCGGATATGTTACCGGGCATGGCCCCAGCAAACTTGGGCCAGGAGAGTGGTACTCAAGGGCATCACTTGGCAATGGCTTCGGCGGCCTCGTTTACATTAACCTTTAGAGACCAATCATGTTTCATTGGAGGTAGAGTCCCTAGTCAAAGAAATGATCTCCAAGCTTATCATTGCCCCAGTCAATCCAACTCGCCCTGTTTACACGTCCAGAATTTTTCTTGTACCAAAGAGGGACAACGCTCAGATTAGGCCGGTCGTAGACTTGTCTCTACTGAATCGCTACATTCACAGCCCATCGTTCAGGATGCTCACAGTGAATAAAATCAGGTTAACAATTCTGCGGCAGGTTTGGATGTGTTCATTAGATCTGACAGAAGCCTATTGGCATGTCCCAGTAAACAAAAGGTTCCAAACATTCCTCGCACTGAGGATCAGGCATCAAACTTATGTTTTGGCAAGAATGCCTTTCATTCTGAACCTGACACCTTGAGTATTTACCAAATTAGTCCGACAGGCCCTGTTACCACTATTAAAGCAAAGGGGTCACGATCATGTGGTACTTGTGGGGAGGCTGCAGTCTTGACCCCCAAGTCAGCCTGTATAAGAGATAATGTTTCTGGCATTATACCATCTTATTACATATGGTAATATTAAGACTCGATGAAAAAATCAGATCTCTATGTGCGCGCGCGTATGCGTGAGCGCAAAATGTCATAACATTTCATTGCACTTTCGTAAAATCATCTAGTCACTCAAAAATTTTCAAATTTCCCGCAAATTTTGCATGGCATAGAGTACAAGCATCCCCTACACCATGCCATTTAAATATACCCCTATTGAATAATAGAAAGTGCTGAAATAAATATATTACATTATCATCTTTGGGTTACAGCTGATTTAACTCCAAAAAGATCAAAACTCTGACATTTTCGGCAAATCGGCATTTATTTAAACGGACAGGCCTTCCTATGTACCCCTATGTACTCTATTTAGAAGGGGAATGCATTTGAGCAATAGATACAAATATAGATGGACTCGTAAGTGCAAAATAATTATACCAAACCACACAAATTCTTAGGTTTCCATGACTAAATTAATTTTGGGGCAGAGAAAACAGTTTGTCCTCCTTAGCTTCCGTTTTCTATCATAGCGCGCACATAGAAGATCGAGAGTTATGGTAAACTAAACAAAATTTTCGTCAGGGGTTACCATCACTGATTTGTTTTTTATAATTTTTACCAAAATCAATGATTTTGGGGCCCCCCCAAGGGGCCCCTAGGGATATCATATGGGTGTTTATGCCCTCATATGATAATTTATATTGCTTACAGCAGCCCTTTAGACTACAGACACAAACAAAAAATGGTGTGGCTGAAAGAAAAACAAATTGTTTTTCGGGGGTCGAGGTCGAACCCCCGGCCCGGGGGATTATGGATGCGATATGTTTTTTTGTTCCTTCCTATGCTATTCTCCTATGTTGAAAGAAGCATTATAGAACAAAAACACAATAATTAGAAATGTTGATGTCTGGGTTCAGAACAGGGTTCAGCCTCCCCTAATCGACTGGCTAGTGGTAGCGAAGTCTGAGATATTATGCCTCCAACATGTCAATATAATGATGCGTCATGTCAAATCCCTCGGGTTCAAGGTCAACTTGGCAAAGTCGCACCTTGTCCCAACGAGGGTAATTCAGTGGTTGGGTCTGCTATGGGACACAGCACACTTAACTCTCAGTCAGAGTGTAAACAATCGCAGCAGGATTCGCAGGAAACTGTTTCGGTTTTTCCACAGTCTGACTACCACAAGGAAAGTGTGGGAGTCCCTGGTAGGGTCTCTCAACTTCATTCAACTAATGGTACCGTTGGGCCGGTTGAAAGTAAAGAGGTTAATCTTGGAGGGAAACAGACATTTTCTGCTTTTGCCGGTGGACAAGTCATGGCATATCCCAAAATGAATTCACAACATACTGGCAGTCTGGGCGAGGCCAAAAATATTACACTCAATTACGACATGGACATCTCCTCCGCCTACGGTTTGGGTAGACACCGATGCTGCAGGTACCCTGAGAGGGGGGTATCAGTCAAACCTCGGACACCAAGGTCAGGGTCTTTGGTCCCGGTTCAAGGAGTTTCACATCAATGCAAAAGAATTGCTAGTCCCCTTAATTTTCCTTCAGGCACATGGTTCGATTCTAGTGGAAAAATCAATAGCCTTTCGAATTGACAATCTGAATGCAGTCACTTGCATTCAGAAGGGTGAACGAGGTCTCGAGTGTTACTAGAGTTGTCGGAAAAGACCATTGTGTTAGCGGATAAGCTAAGCATTTATCATCTCGCATCCTATCTGGCAGTGTATAGCCAACATATTGGCAGACGCTCTGTCACGGAGACAGAGTACACGAGTAGAATGGGCTCTCAAGCAAACCATCTTTCAATGGATGATTGCAGAGCCACAAATGGACTTATTCGCATCCGAGGAGAACCACAGACTTCCTCTCTTCCTCACTCGCCGGGTGCGAACCCGGGCGGGAGGACCAGGCGCATTGCTGACGGACTGGAACAAATGGAATTCAATTTATCTGTTTCCACCACCAGACGCTTCACTCATGTGTCAAGTAGTTCACAAAGTACGGGATTATCGAGGCTTAGTCTCGATGATCGCACCCCTGTGGCCGGCTCAGATGTGGTACTCGCAATTGAAGATGTGGTGCGAGAGCCCGGTGTCACTCCCGATCTTGTATCCACTTAAAGATGATTGGCAACATAAATACCTCGCCTTGTGGATATTCTGAAGGCCAAATGGTTAGCCCACTATGGGGAGAGCGCTACCAATAAATTGATCAATCAATACACCCTCTCTACTAGATGTCAGTACCAATCTCACTGGAAAGCCATTGCTACTTGGATCGTTGAAAATGACCAAACCGTGGCCTCGGTGTCCTTAATTTTTAAGTACTTAGATTATCTGTTTGAATATAAGGGTTTGTCAGTAATTGCACTAAAGAATTACATGACCGCAATTAGAGTCCCCTTTATTTATTTAACAGGGCTGTCAGTACCGCAGGCGGAGGAGAAGGCATTCATGCGTGCATGTTTCAAGCTTCGCCCACCATCACGCCAGCTCATGCATACCTGGTCACTTGACAAAGCTTTGTCTTTACTTCATTCTCAGAAATATAGTCACAACCCTACTTTTAATTCAATTTTAAAGAAGGCTGTGTTCCCTATGGACTTGGCTACAGGAAACTGCGTATCTGAGCTGAAGGCGATGAGCAACGAACTCATCTGTCTTAGGTTCGCACGGCGTAATGCAAGTGTTCAGATTGCGCCGTCGCCCACTTTTGTCGCCAAAAACGAACACAATAAACATGTGTTCACCGAGTTTGAGGTGCCGGCGCTCAAGCGAGGTGACGCTCACCACAGGCTGTGTCCGGTGAAGTCACTACTATCCTATGTTGGAGAGTATATGTTGGAGTATCCCGGCCTAACCAACCCGGAGCTCTTTGGGTTAATCAGGCAGGTAAACGTCTCGCAAAGCGGCACTTAGGAGCTATGTTAGTTGATGTGATTGAAGAAAGCAATCCCGGAGCCATTAGGCGGGCTCATGACATAAAGAAATGGGCAGCTTCACTTCGTTTTTTTATGGAATTTCTCAGTAAATGATGTTCAACAAACGAATTTGTGGGCTTCGAATCACACCTTTTTGACACGTTACCTGTCTGTTACTTTAGATAAACCATATATGACTTGCATTGCATTGAGGCAGCAGGTCTGAGTTGTTCAATGCTTTTTATTCTAGTTTTAAGAAGAGAAGAGGGGGTGTCGATAGCTAAGACCCTCAGCCCGCCGGACGTGGTAGTGCGATTGTACTGTGATAATCATTATCCTATGTTCCTCAAAGACTCGAAAACTAGTCAAGAGTCAACACTATTTTGTACTGTACATTGTGATATGCATAGACAAGTATTTTATTTTGTATACAGTTACATATGTTGTATATACATGTATCTGAAATATTTGTACATATAATCTATAAGTTTATATGAAGTGCAATTTGTCTACAACCTCTATCCAAGGTTTCAGGAAGCTTGTACACAGGTATATTTTTAAGTATGCCAACTGTACCTCTTTTATATTTTACCATTTATGTCACAAAAATAAAACAGGAGCTCTAAGCAATGGGTTTATACTCATCCTATTTTTATTGTTAGTGGTGTTGATATTTATCACGAATGTTCCCCTCCAGACGTGTGATATCAGGCATATCGTCAATGATGGAGGGGCCACTAATACATTATAGGTTTGAGTCCCGAAGGGAAGAAATTAAAACTAAATATTTAGTAGTGGCCCCAGAATCTTTGACGATGACGGCCCTCCCAACCACCCCCTTCCCATTCTTCCTGATGTTTTCTAGAGTGTCTTGATATATCAGGTAGTTAAGGAAAAAAACGCAGCAGCGTCTCGATGCGATGCGAAACCCACGCTAAGCAAACATCTGCACTATGGGAAACGTAAAACAGATAAGAGTTCTAATCTCTTTCTTTTTATTAGTTTTTAATTAGTTTTTTAGTAGTGGCATCCGCATCATAAGGACGAGTCCGTAAGTAATTATGAGCATATGCTTGAATTGGTTGAACAGCTGACTCTGTGGTTCAAAGATAGCCATTACTGTATGAGGCATCTCGTCAATGATTTCGGGGTGACTACTAAATTATTAGGTTTTCATTTCTTCCTTTCGGGACTTAAACCTATAGTAGGGAACTATAGTTAGAGGAAGTAAGTTGATGAGGCAAAATGCTTTCGACTCTACTCTTTTGAGATGTGCTTTATGGGCGGAACCACCCCACACATTCGAACAATACTCGATACATGGGCGTACTGTGCCCCTATACAGAGCAAGAGGTTGTGCGGCGGTGAGGAACCCACGGAGACAGTTGAGCACACCTAACTTCTTGGAAGCTGATTTAGCAAAAGTAATAATATGATCTTAACAACAATGGCCAGGTGAAAAAGATAAACCAAGAATATTGAGAGAAGATGAAGGGATAATTTGTGTATTGTTGAAGAGTAATTGATAGTCTTGTGGAAGACTGCGACAGGTAGATACATACATATATACATACAAGTTTAAAGACCGTTTTGTCCACAGAGAATGTAGTTCCAGTCTCACATCGTAAATGGGGGCTTTCCAGGCGACCCTGTCAAGGGCTGCCTCTGTTGTCAAGCTCTTTATTTTGAGATCGGACTGGAGTACCTGATCCCACTTCTTTCTAGGCCTACCCCTAAGCGCAGCTCCCCCATGTTTACAGTCCGGCATTTCTTAATCCAGCACTGATCATCCATTCTCTCCATGTGTCCAAACCAACTGAGTCAGCTCATGCGCATCGCTTCACTGATACTTCTAATGCCCAAAAGCCTTCTTAATTCCTCACTCGATACCCCGTCCCTGAGGTTAACCAATGAAGGTAAGATATAAGAGGAGGGAGGGTGAGTAGTGGGAAAGTTAAGGCACTGTCAATGACTTGCCGCCACCTTGGTATTGGCAGGACAGTATGACCATGGTATGACCTGACCACTCCTTGACCAGGCTGAGTCCCAGGTGTCCCAGTCTGAGTCAGGCCCGGCCAGTCATTCAGTTAGATACCACCCACCACAGACATCACAATCACTCCGGGTCCTGGGCCAATGTGTCTTTTTGAGTTGTATGAGCATTGTATGGAGTAATGCCAGTATCTTGTGCTGCATTTGGTTGTACTGCAAGGTACACCAATTCCAAAAATCCAACCCTTACATTTTATCCTGAATATTATTCCTAGGGGGTAGAGGAGACCGACCGGTGGTGGCATTATCACTCATCATAATCTCAGGGTAACCCCTCCTGCTACTAAACCTACGGAATGCATGCAAAAATGGTTCGCAGGAGAGGTTAGACACCGTTTCTACATGGACCGCTCTAGTAACTGCACAGGTGAATAAGACTACATATAGTTTACTTACAGCACCCCCCTTCTCTTTTACTGGCAAGGCACCTGTGTAGTCAACCCCCGTTACCTGGAAAGGACTCACTTCCTGAACCCTAAACTCCGGCAATGGAGGGGCCTGTACAGCACGGTATGATGTACCTTGCAATCTCTTGCAGATAATACATCCCCTTAAGGCTTTCTTTACTACCAGTCTAATCTTGGGGATCCACCATCTTTGCCTTATGTAATTTACAACATAACTAGCACCACTATGGTTACACACTTTGTGGCAGTATTTACTAAGGAGAGTGGCGATACGATGTTTATTAGGGATAAGGATAGGGTACTTGGCGCTATCATGTAAAGCTGAAAAGTGTAGCCTACCTCTACAGCGTATCATGCCTCCCTCCATATAGAGACCTAACTGCTTCACTATATTGCTTGGTGTGCCCTGTCCTTTTGACAAATTGTGATGTTCTTTAGAGTAAGCTTCTCTCTGAGCTACCTTAATCATGGCTGATTCTGCTGCTCTTAATTCCGGCACCGTCAAGTATGCCGGTTTTGACTGATAATTCCCTTGTGTCTTCTCTTTAAGAGTCTTAATAAACCTAAGGACCCATGCCATTACTTCATATATGAGCCATACCAGTCCCAATTCAATATGGCAGTAGGGGCAACCAGTACCGGCAATGACAGGGTTCCTTCTTGACTCACGTTACAACCCACAGTGGTGTCCCCTCCTAATGAGCCCCCTATTGGGCCATGATCAGGCCATAGCATTTGGTGAGGTAGCCATATGGGCCCTCCCCACCAAAGCGAAGAAGCAACTAAGGACACATAATTATGAAATCCCTCTGGTAACTAGATCACTGGGGTTGTCCTCTGTGGACACATAACGCAAATGAGCGCTGGGGACTAATAACTTTATCTCATCAACTCTATTTTGAACATATATAGGCAAAATCTTTTTACTAGACAACCAACATAGGGTTATCTGGCTGTCCGACCAGAGGTATACATTCTCTATAATCAGCTCGTCCGCGTTGGCCTCACATATATAACATGCGAGACGAGCTGCGAGAAGAACAGTAGTCAACTCCATCTTAGGTATGGTGAGGGACTTAATAGGCGCCACCTTAGCTTTGACCATTACTAACCTACTTACCTCATCACCAACCGCATGGGCCGCTACACCATATGCTACTGAGCTAGCGTCACTAAATAGGTGCAGCGTAACCCTCTTAGAATTAGTGACCTGACGGGGAAACATGATACCTGTACTATCTATTATCTATATTGCTGACGCTGTGATCCCGAAGGGTGGCCACGAACGAACCGCCCCATGCACCTCTGTCAGCAGTCGACGCCCCTCCCCCCAACCAGCACCGCCCTCGTTCATGTAGTTCCTCACTCCATCCTTCCACCTCATATTCGGTCTACCTCTCCCCCTCTGTCCCTCCACCTCGCTCTCGTACACCCTCTTAGTCATTCTCTCGCTTTCCATACGTTCCATATGGCCGAACCATCTCAAGTTGTTCCTTTTCACACTTTCCAGCACATCTACCTCCACACCACACCTCCTTCTTACTTCCTCATTAGTCTGTCTATCCCTCCATGTAACTCGGCACGCACTCCTTAAGTAATTCATTTCCACTGCTCTCACTCTTGGTCTGAGTCTCTCAACCAACGTCCATATCTATCATATTGTTATAAATACCCTGCCAGTTAGCTCTCATGTCATCTGGAATGGGGACATCCCACCCACACTCTAATCTCCACAAGTCCTGTATGAACCTCCGCGCCCGGATGGTTACCGGTAGCAACACTCCTAGAGGATCGAAAACACTCGCGGTTAGACTTAGAGCCTCGCGTTTCGTAACCAATGCAGGGCTACTTCCGCGGCAATTAACCTGTAACATATTCTTATTAGTTAGCCACCCAACGCCAAGCACCCTAACCCCATCTTGTTTGGCGGAAGCTATACCCTTCAGGTGCAACAGTTCCCGCAAACTCTCATTATTTGTGACCCACTCACGTAAAGACAGGTTAGCGCTGGAAAATATTCTACGGGCATCCAAACATTGTTGTTGCAAATCACTTACATCATCACCAGTCCTCTGCAAGTTATCAATATACAGCCCCCTTTTTAGCTTATTAACTACTTCACTGTTCTCCTGTATCATAGACAGGTTTTTTTGAATGGTAGCATTAAGGAGGAACTGGGAACAGGTGGCCCCGAACAAAACTGCACGGAACCGGTAGACAATGTAAGGACTTGCAACATCCAAGGGATCAACGGGCCACAGAAACCTAGTAGCATCCCTATCTTTCTCACTCAACCCCACCATGAGAAATGCTTTCTCAATATCACTCACCCAGGCAAAATTGATGGCATCTAAAGCGCAGAAGCACCTGTTGAGGTCAGCCACTAGCGATGGACCTGTATGGAGACAGTACATTCAGGACTGAACGCCTTCTCGTCGATCCTAGCCGAACAGTCAAACACTATCCGTACAGGCGTAGTAACACTATCCTTGGTAATACCATGGTGAGCTAAGTAGTGAATGGCATGACCAGCTTGATTCCTGTTTTCTAGGCTTTCAATAAACCCCCTTTCTATCTGATTATCCAGAACCTTTGTATACTGTTGACAGTAGTTGGGATCTTTTATAAACTTACGCTGCAAGCCTCTCATTCTGCCCAAGGCTAACTTAAAGTTATCAGGTAATTTATCTATGTTATCTCTCCACGGCAGTTCCACTATATACTGTCCCTGTGCTTCGGAATACTGTACCGTTTCAGAAAATCTATTTAAGACTTTCTCCCCACCCTTACCAGTCTCATTAGGACTTATACCAATATGGTCCAAGTCCCATAGAACTGTCAGATCCTTTAATTCTGGAGATTTACTGCCAATATCTTCCTGTATCTCCACTAAAGGGTCTACTGCTAACTTAAGAACAGTGACTAACTCTACATGGGTCTCTTCTATATCTGACTGATAAGTGCCACTCAGTGCATAACCATAAATTGTGGGTAACATAACTATACTTCCTTCCCTGACATAGCCTGAATGTACAAAGTGGTAATAAAAGTCCGCCCCAATCAGTAACCCTATCATATCTCCATCAGTGATACCTGGATCTGCTAATTTGTAACCCCGAGCCTTGATAGCATTTACCTCCATCTCTAATCCCCTCCCTGGCTTGTATACTGGTAACTCTTCCACCACAACGGCTCTCAAATTACGTACCCTTCTTCTGTGATGATAGGTTAACTCTAGTATTTCATACTCAGTACTATCAAGTGAGCCAGTAAATCCCTGGAGCTGTAGCTGTTCCTTACTGACCCTAACGTAATCAAGCTGCGATAAAGCAGAGCGCAAGATGAAGGTACGTTGCGAAAATTGGTCCAACAAAGCTCTTACTTTACTGGTATGACCGTTTCTGTCTGTCAAGGGAATCTGAATGGTAGGCAACAACACTGCATTACGGCCCGAAGCCACAGCCATGGCCACTGTTGGTTCAGGGGCCACTGGTTGTCCAGTTTGTTCAAGGCGTGGCATCGGACACAAATAATTAAAATGTTTCTGTTGGCAGAATCGGCACGGCCTAATTTTAGGGTTAGTACACCCCTGGCTGCCATGTTCAGACGACAGGCACCCGACGCACAATTTCAACTGCCTTGCTCTATTGGCCTTGGCGGGACTGTTCTTGTATTTTGCACACTTTGCCCAAAAATGTCCTGTCTTTAAACACAACATACATCCATACTTCTGCTTGGTATCGGGTTTCTGATATACTGCATATGCTGCTGTGGCGGTCGCCCCAAACTGTTCTAGTGGATTATGTCTATTTTATAGATTGCACACATCAGTCTTAACCACACGAACATATTCATCCACATCCAGCCAGTTGTCTTTTAATTCACGCATAATCACTTCAGAGAGTGCACTAGGAAGTTTATTATGCAACAGTACTGCACACATTTCACTTACTGTTACATCCATAGAGTGTAATGACTCTAACGCACACTCAAATGACGCGGACAAATCTTTCAGAGCACTGACCTCCTGCCTAGGATGCGGGAGATTACACAGTTTTGCTATGTGATTTTGACCATAACTGTTTTTCAGTATAGTGACCGCTGGTTCATAACTTGCAGCGGCCAAACTAAATCCACTAACAATTTGTAGAGCCTCACCACTAAGTTGTCCCTTTAGATATGTAAATTTCTGAATGTCAGTTAAGTCTGTTTGGGAGTGAACACTACAATCAAAGAGCTCCCAGAAACCCACCCACTGTGTTGGATCCCCATCAAAAACTGGCAACTTCAGGGAGGGTAGCTTAATACCCTTCTGTTTCCTACTTGCTGCGCTATCATGAGATCTACCAGTAGTGGTTGTCTGTAGAGCACTATCTAACTCAGCTAACTGACTGTTTACTTGATTAACATACTGCATATCTTTCACCATCTCCTCCTCTAACTGATCATCTGAATATAAGTTATACAACTCTACGTTATATGACTCGATATCAGCTAGGGCCATTTCTAAAGTGATTTTCACACCCCTTACATCATGCAGTGTAGCAGCATGTTCAATAAATTCAGACAGATTAGAGGTAAGCTTAGTAATCCCTCCCTTCTTGGCGGCCCTGAACCGCCGCAATGACTTTATTTTCTCATCCATTCTTAAAAAGTTTACGGTAACTAAAGCTTAAGGAACAACAATACTAACCGTCACTATAGGCTAACCTATTCTAAGCCTAGGCTAACCTACTTACACTGATGACGACAGCAACCAAGCAAATTGAAGCATGCAGAATGCGTGCACCCAGTGAGTTTACAAATGATCAAAGAAAAGGAAAATTACCCTATGTCATATTACTCTACTTTACAATATTTACTTTACTAGGCTAGGCTATATTAAATTTTAACAAATTACAAAGAAAAAGAAAGTAGGATCAAGACTCCTCTGAAGGAGGAACAGCCGCAGCCGTCGTCCTAGTCTTGAGATCTAGCCAATTGCGTCAACTGCTCCTCCTCAGCCCCGTCCTTCTCCTCAAAGAAGGCACGCGCTCTGTCCAGTAGCCTATCTAATACCTTCCGGCTCCCTGGCGCATCTAAATAACTCCGTCCCACAAGTCGGTCTTACTCATCCCCATGGCAAAGTACCTTTGTTTAGTAAATGGGAGATTTCTTCACAAGCGGAGGTTCACACCATTCTTTGCCCTATTGTACTCCTCGGGAGTCATACCCCTAGGGCTTACCCTAGACTCCAGACTGACCACCAGACAGTGACCCCCAGTCCTCTCTTCTATCTCTTCAGCTAGAGACTGGAGCCCGAGGGCCACCCCCTGAACGTCAGCTTGCAGGGACAAATCATTTCCCCCGAGGATCAGGAACGTAAGATCCGGCTTGTAGGCTAGGAGCTCATCCCAGGCCGAGGTCTGCCTGACAGTGTCTACCCTTGCCCCTGGTCTATATATTTGTTTAACAAAAAAGGTAGGGCACTGCACTGGACGATCCAGCGGAAAATCCCGCACACAGGAATGGCCGAAGAGGGCCACCTTTCTCAAAGGCACAGGGTAATAACCGGACGATGGCACAAACTCTTGGCCAACACCCCCTGCCCTTGCCGCCTTCCCCGGTGCGCCCCTTCGGCATTTGTCCACTGGACCGCCCAGCTCTACACAAAGGCAGACAAGTCAGGCCTAACACCCCCCCCAATTCCTATCAATATACAACAGATGGCCCAGTATCCTGGTCACGGCACCAATTATATCCTGAATATTATTCCTAGGGGGTAGAGGAGAAACGGATATATAGTAACTTTAATGCTTCCAAAACCCAATTTCTCCATCTATCTACCCGTCAGGATCTCCCAGCGGACGATCCCTTATTCTTCAACAATACAAAAATCAACCCTTCATCTCTTCAATATCCTTGGTGTCTCTTTTTCTTGCTCCCATTTGGAAGGACATATTCCAGTCTTGCTAAGGCAGCCCAGAAGCGGGTGTGCTCACGCCCTTAGGGGGTTCTTTTCCCTGCACAGATTCTGCTCTGTACAGGGCATAGTGTGCATTGTATTGAGTATTGTTCAAATGTGTGGGGAGGTCCTCACACCCTAGACAAGGTTGAAAGGAAGGCCTTTCGTATCATTAACTCCCGTCACTCACCAACTCTCTCTGCAATTCTCTCTCCGCCGCAATTTTGCATCTCTCCTCGCTATTCTATCGCTACATAATAATCAGTGTTCCTCAGAGCTATCCCAGTGCATAACCCCTCCTTTACGTAGGCACGTGGTACCCGTCTTGCAACTCAATCCACCCCTACTCTGTGCAAATCTCAACCCAAGAGTGAAAGTTCCTCTCAAAACTTTTCTACTCAACAGCTGAGTTCTGGAACTCTCTCCCAGAATCAGTTTTTCCATGCTATGACTTAAATTGCTTCAAACTGTGTGTCCAGGCATTTTGGCTTGAACGTCTTGATTTTGGCCATGTCACTCTTTCAACTGGGGGAGGCACTCGCTATAGGCAGTTCCTTTTGTCCTCAATCACATAGAAAAAGAAAAAAAAAAAATTCAGACTGGAAAGATGAAATGGCCTAGGCTATAAATAGATAGTCGGCGTTGGACTTACGTGTTAAATTGTATATGTAGGCTATCTGTGGTAGAACCAGTAATATCTATGAAGTACTTCTAGTATTAAAGGAACTTAGCTGTGATGCAAAGAGTGTAGGTTAGGTGATGGACATGTCGGTTGGTGCAACCACAGTAATATTTATCCACAAAGATAAATAAAGTAATGTGTATAAACAAAAAGGAACCAGCTGTCGTGAACTCGGGAAATTCAAACTACGGTATATATACCAGCTAGGATTCACGACACATTTCATCAGTAAGCAAAATGCAGACATTTGGTTATAAACAGAAAGAACATTTAAACTTGGATATTCAGCATTCAATATAAATGCGTAATTATATAGGATATTTTCCACATAACTTACAAGTCTGATTTTGCGGTATTCAAGGTAATACCACTTTCATAATAATTATCATAATGCATATTTTATAATATAGAATAATATGAAAATATATATGAAAATTATATTAGATAGTAAAGTACCTACATACATTCAGAAAAATAAAATCCGATAAAATTACCGATGCATACAAATATGCGAGACTACATAGCATACATAATTACATTCATGCGAAGTCTACTCACATAACTGGTGCATATACTCTAGGTCTATGAAAAAAAAAAAACTTATTTACATAAAATGCATATATCAACTTTCACACATTACACACAGGTCTCACGTTTCACCAGTGCATAGTAAGCTACCGGTACATATATACTGTACTTTCACTTATTCCATACTAATAATCTAGTAGGGTACTCATATATGATAAAGGCATCACCACATAACCCTAGCATTCTCTTAACTCGTATTACGTACATTTCTTACAAAAATAGGTCTAGCTTCTTGATTTTGTCTGTAGCTGGAACTTGCATATTAAATAGCGTTAAAGAGATTTATTGTAAGCCGAAAATGGATAATTTCTCTAGCATGATTTGGCAGTATATATATGTAGTAAATATTGTATATATTACCGGACATATACTGTATATTACTAGACAATTATACTAAATGACAGAGCAAATTAACCCTTAATTAGCGGCGAGCAACATAAGTCGAGTTAAATAAAGCTGGACTATTTCGGCACGGGTGTGGGGTGGCGGCGGGGCGCGGGCCGGGTCGCTGCTTCGACATAACTCGAGTGGCAATTTCCAGCAAGCACAGTAAATGTGGCTGAAGAAGAGAGAGGCAAGTGGTGGCAGGTAGACCTAAACTAGCTGCGAGGACGTAAAGAGCTGCTGCCTTACCAGACCACCCGCACGCGCGGCGACACCTACTTACACACATCTCAGCTCCCTCCTCCCTCTCTCACTCGCTACATACTCATTCTGTACCGAAAGTACAGAAATTACCTGCTTTTGCACTCGCGTTGCACGGTTATTGCACGGAAAAACTAGCATCATACAAGGATCGTTATGGTGTCATTCGCCGCTCTGTTTATGCCCTTTCCGGGATAGATACTTGTTTTTCGAGTTGGGGTTTATTTCGGCATGAAAATTATCACGTAAACAGCCCTATTTGGCTAAAAAACACCCCGCTGGGCGGTTACACATCAATCAAACAGCATAGGCCGCTCGTTAAGCGTGTTAAATTTTAACTAAAACAGGTTGCAGTAAAGAATGAGTAGAAATAAGTATAAATAAGCACAGGCTAACATTATTATAAATTATGAGATATGTATGCTTAATTTCATTTTTTCGTGCTTCCATGTACTGTATTGTATATGAGGTTTAACCCTAAACTGGTCGGCGAGCAACATAAGTCGAGGTTACATAAAGCTGACTGTGTGGCGGCGCTCGGACATAGGGTCGTGTCGGCAATTTCAGCACGTAATGTTGCTGAGAGCGGAGAGACAAGTTGGTGGGGGAGAGTAGCGAGCGTATGGACTGCTCCAGACCACCGCGGCCGAACATACTGACCGGAATCCCACCTCCTCCCTACCTCTCTCCCACTCGCTATATACGGAATTGTATGGGGAGGGAACGTGCCTAATTACATGACTTTTGCACTCGCGTTGCACAGTTGTTGCAAGAAAACTAGCCATCATAAAAAGGATCGTTATGGTGTCATTCGAAAGCTGGTTTATGCCATTTCAGGGATAGCTACTTGTTTTACGTTCTGGGTCTTCTGTAGGCATGAAAAAAAATGATCCACGTAAACAGCACTATTTTGGCTTAAAAACACCCCGCTGGGTAATATAAACAACCTCCTAGGACGCTAATCAAGGTTGGGAATTATAGAATATTGCAATCTTCAAGATTTCCTCAAGATGAGACACTAAATAATGGAATGGCTTCGGAAGATACCACGTCAGATATATCTTCACAAACGTTATGATTAAAATAAAATAATAATTCAACCTAAAGATAATATTTCCAAACAAGAAGTTAGGAAAAAAAAACATGGTTCAGTTAGGCCTTAGTTCACAAAATTAGTGCCATTTTGAAATAACACGAATCTCTAGTTTGTGGGCGGTGTTAAAGTTCATTTAACGTTAATTAGGAGAATAATCCATGACCAGCCTAACGGATAATCCCATCTCACTCCCTGACTCGTTTGACAAATACAGTAC